>JACEEZ010013248.1:63000-73777 GCA_016584305.1 Chionoecetes opilio
TTTTCACCCTTCTGATAATTTAAATTTGGGGGCAAAACAATTTGGAATTACCTGAGGAAAAAAATTGAATATAAAGAATTGGGAAAAAACGGTGTTTTCAGTATGGTGAGACTCCAAAGCGTTTTCGTGCTTGTCAATTGCATGTAAATACTAGCAAATACCTTGCTGAGGCGGTTACTAGCATTTGCCTGTCTGGACGATAAACACGTAAACGCGTTTTAGCCAATTAGCGCGCAACAACCAATACAACGGACGCAATCAGGCACAGGAAAGAAATATATTTCGAGCAAAATGAGAATTGAAAGGTGTTTAAGGGCCTGATGATTGGTGCTAAAAACATGTGGTTTTTTCACGTAGCGTTTATACTGAAGAGAACAAGAAAGAAAAGAAAATGAATGAAAGAAATAGCAGCTTCTTATGATAAGTTTAATTTATACCGATCACGTTCTCCTATTAATTACTTTTGGACGTAGCTTCAACACAAGGTTGTTGCCAAGCTATTTAGTGATTGTTTGATGCTACACTCTCTCATAAATAACGGTTCAGCAAATGCATTGTAGTGATGACATTATAGAATTTAAAATATACTAGGGCAAGAAACATTGAAATATATCGCAAATCCTGCATACTCTTTAGCTTAAGTTTCACATCCAATCTGCGAGACATACAAGAGATTTCGCCATGACTGAAGAAATGTTCTTCAAGAAAAAAAATATCAAGGGATGTATACGTAATAGACGAAACTCTATCAACACTGATCCCTCATATATCCCTGTGTCATTTTATGATATTGATAATAGATTGACACTGATGTACGACAACTGCCCCCGATCATGATGATAATGTGTGTCTGGTAGTGGGCCGCATTTCCCGTTTTCTGGAAGAGTATGTTGCGTTTACTCATGAGCACATAATGTTAGGTTACTTTAGGTTACGGTTGGGTTTTAAGTTAGGTTCCTGAACTCAGTATGGACACTGTGTGGGAATCACAATGAGGTTATTTTCGAGAAAAGCCTATGGTTAGTTTCGGAGTTTACTACAGCCAGGCGTTCTTCATTTGGGAAAACCACATACTCGCATTGAGTTGGGGAATATGCTAGCGGCTACGTTTGTTCTCTGTATAGATACTTTGGAAAAGACAAAACTGTACTTGATGGTGCACCGCAAAAAAAAAACTTTTTTCAAAAATTATTCTGGCTCTTTAGTTACATTAGCGCTTTATAAGATTAAACACAGCATTTACTTTTTTGGGAAGTGTAGATAACAATTTTCCCTTCGGCGCTAAGGCACTTGAAGCGAGTTCCTAACTGGCTGTAGATTATGTCACTTAAACGAACGTGTCACGAAAGTCTTAAAAGAAAAGAAAAGAAAGTTTAGGGAGAAAGTCCCACGATTTCTATCATATTTTAGTTTTCATCATGTTCTTCATCCAATGTTAATGGTTAAAGGCATAACTGTCGGAGCAAGTTTTTTTGTTTCTTTTACCTAAGTGGAGAATCATAAAAAAAATATTGGCATTGTCATTATTATTTTAACTTTCATTATTACTATAATCATTGATATTATTGGGCATTATTTATATTATCATTATCAACATTATTAACATTTGTATCATTATTTTACTATTATTATTAATATCATTATTATTATTATTATTATTATAAACATTATTAACATTATTATTAAATTATTTTTATTATTATTATTTTGTTGTCAACATTATATTATTTATTATCGTTATTATTATTAACACTATAATAATATAAGCGAAAGTGTGTCTGTCTGTGTGTGTGGTGTGTGTGTGTGTGTGGTGTGGTATAGGTTCCGCCCCCGTGGCGCAAACACCTCATATGGCACATTTTTGGAATCAGGTTGACCAGGGGAAGGTCATAAGCCCACTTATGAGATGACCCGATCACTTTTTTTTTTTTTTTTTTAGCAGCCTATTAGCGAGAATTGTGAAAACAAAAGGTGGGGTTGCGAGAATTGAGGAAGCCTCGATGTAGGGTGATGGGTAATGGGTGAGTGAATGGGTGGGTGATGGGTAATGGGGGTGGGGTGATGGGTGAGTGAAGGGGGGGGGGTGATGGGGTTTGGGGTGATGGGTGAGGGATAGGTGGGGGTGATGGGGAATGGGTGAGTGAATGGGTGTGTGGTGATGGGAATGGGTGAGTGAATGGGTGGGGGTGATGGGTAATGGGTGAGTGAATGGGTGTGTGGTGATGGGTAATGGGTGAGTGAATGGGTGGGGGTGATGGGTAATGGGTGAGTGAATGGGTGTGTGGTGATGAGTAATGGGTGAGTGAATGGGTGGGGGGGGAGTGAATGGGTGGGGGGGGATGGGTAATGGGTGAGGAATGGGTGTGTGGGGATGGGTAATGGTGAGTGAATGGGTTTGGGGGGTGAGTGAATGGGTGGGGGGGATGGGTAATGGGGGACTGAATGGGTGTGTGGTGATGGGGAATGGGTGAGTGAATGGGTGGGGGGTGATGGGGAATGGGTGAGTGAATGGGTGTGTGGTGATGGGTAATGGGTGAGTGAAGGGTGGGGGTGATGGGTAATGGGTGAGTGAATGGGTGGGGGGTGATGGGTAAAGGGTGAGTGAATGGGTGTGTGGTGATGGGTATGGGTGGTGAATGGGTGGGGGGTGATGGGTAATGTGTGAGTGAATGGTTGGAGGGCGATGGGTAATGGGTGAGTGAAAGGGGGGGGGTGATGGGTAATGGGGGGGGGGTGATGGGTAATGGGTGAGTGAATGGGGTGTGGTGATGGTAATGGGTGAGTGAATGGGTGGGGGGTGAGGGGAATGGGTGAGTGAATGGGTGGGGGGTGATGGGTAATGGGTGAGTGAATGGGTGTGTGGGGATGGGGAATGGGTGAGTGAATGGGTGGGGGGGTGATAGGTAATGGGTGAGTGAATGGGTGGGGGGTGATGGGTAATGGGTGAGTGAATGGGTGGGGGGTGATGGGTAATGGGTGAGTGAATGGGTGGGGGGTGATGGGTAATGGGTGAGTGAATGGGTGGGGGGTGATGGGTAATGGGTGAGTGAATGGGTTGGGGGTGATGGGTAATGGGTGAGTGAATGGGTGGGGGGAAACATACATTTGTACATCCATGATTTCAGGAAAGTTAGAAGGGGCTATCTGGAGAGTCCATGTTTGGGGGGCCGAAGGCCCACCAAACACAGGTGGTGGGCCGAAGGCCCACCAATAGCCCTCCGCAGGAGCTAGCCAAAAAGTCCGCCCGGAGGGCGGCTTTGCGGCTAGTTATAATAATAATAATAATAATAATAATAATATAATTTTTATAATTATTATTATTATTATATTATAATGTTATATTGGTACAATTATGATAATTATTTTGAAACTCAGAAATAATAATAAAATTATTATCATCAATATTTTGATTATTATCATATTTACTTTTTATTTATTTATTACAAACTGAAAAGACTAGCTGAGAGCAAAACAAAGAAGTAACTAAAAGCCCGTTAGCTGCCAACCGTATAAAGAAGACACGTAGGGGTTGCAGAAGTGGGGGCCAATTTCGGTTGGTAATTAGTCGTAGGGGAATGGAAAATATACACAGGAAGAGGTTTCAGAGTTTACCAGTGAAAGGGATAAAATATTGAATATGCTGGTTAACTTATGATTAAAAAATGGACATTTATGGAATGATAATTATAATGATTGGAAAAGTTATGTGCAGCGAGGCGCGCGGGATGGTAACTGTTATAGAGGGTTTGTCTTAATTGATGGAATTCGTTGTCAGTCTTGGCGGCGATATATTAAAGTCATTGCTGCCCCCATCGAGGTGAGTGGGGTAGAGACGTTGGTCTTTACTTTACGCCTCCGTATGGTAAGGTGGCTACCACGCCCTGACCAGGGGTTCGAATCCGAACTGGTACTGTTAAGCAATTTGTATTCATTGATTAAATTTATTATTATTATTATTATTATTATTATAATTATTATTATAATAATAATTATTATTAATATGACTATTATTATTACCAATTGTATCATTAATATTTGTATTGTTATGTTATTATTATTTACATTATTATGAATATCATAATTATCATTATTATTATCATCATCATTATTTTCACTATTGCTACTATTTTCATTATTGTAATTATCACACAAAAAACTATTATTATTATTATCAAAAATATTATCATTATGCATATTATAAATTATGATACTATTATTACAGCCATTATTGAAAATATTGTCAATATTTTCATCATAAATCTTATAATTATTTTCATTAATGTTGTTATTATACAATTAGTAGTATATATATATATATATATATATAGTATATAATATATATATATATATATATATATATATATATATATATAATATATATATATTTTTGAATCATACTTGATATATAATTCCACATTCCTTATATAGGTTACGTTAGTTGCTATCATAGGTGATTTCTTGTACTTAACAGTGATGAAGCAATATACTTTTACACACCTACGAATTACGCGTAATGAATAGGGTTGGCACCTCCGTGTTGTAGTTTTAGTGGCTAGCGCGCCTAGCTACAAATCCGCAGGCTTTGGTTCGAATCCCGGCCAGGGTAGCCTGCATGCAACCCATCCAGCTGTTCATCCTTCCCTTTGGGGTTGGTCTATAAATGGGTACTTGGGGAAACCTGAGCAAGGTAACTGTGGTAACCCGGATGTCACACTAGTCCTTTGTCTCGGGGTAGCGGATTGTCACCCACCACTGCTTAAGGGTTAATGCGGCTGAATGAGCACCGAGGAGACGTGCAGCTTAACGTATGCCTCCCCCATCTTTACTTCAGATATTTGAGTTGGCAATGGTCATCAGAAACTTCTCACGACGTTAATCAAAATATTTCAATATAATCATGAGGGGAATGCTGATACCACATTTCTGAATTTTTATTTTATTTTATTTTTCTTAGCGAGTGAACAGGGTTGAATTTTCCGTAGCCTCTCATAAGTGAATCGCAGTCTCGAGGAGTATGATAGCCTCCATCCTGTGTTGATACTTCTGATTTCGGTCTAATTAAAGAGGTATGAATCGTTTCCAGTTTGGTAGTAGTGGTACGGTGACAACGTATATAGAAAACGCTGCTTTTCCAGTAAATGCAAGAAGATTGTGGATACTTTCCCAGAGAAGGTCCATTATCTCTTTAAAAACTATATTAATTACAATAATAGCGTCTGAATAGTGTTTTGCTATCTTGGGATACGATTGTGAAATATTAACTGAATCTATTTTTCTAATTAAAGGGAAAAAAATGTGCATAGGAAGTGAAAAACCCTCCAGCAATGTAACAAAATACGAACAATGGATCAAACTTCTCCTTGAGTGGGACCCCTTAGGGAAGGCGAGACTGAGGATTGTAGGACCCAGGATGCCGCGCGACATTCTGTAGATTCTACATTTCCTCTCTGCGGGGACAGAATAAAAGTTTGGTAAAATAAAATTACATAGCCAATTCCTATAAATGAGACAAAATTACTTTCCTTCAATCTATTGTGCTAAATTCGGAAACAAAATATATACCTTTGAAAAATCGCTGTGCATGAAACCGAGTACAGCCTGACTGAAGGACTTTGCAGCAACATTTCCCAGATACATATCCATTAGGGGCTGATTGAACTCGGAGATGTAGTACACTCGGAGATTTTTGGTTTTAGGCGCCATAAGGTCGAGCTGCTATCCGCATTCTGGTGAATGTAATCGTAAGAAATTATATTTTTCCCCGTCACATCAGCTATCATTTATTACAGAGAGGTTTAAGAGTTGAACAAAACCTATATTTGACCCATTTTATCCTAGCCCCTGGGGTGGAGTGGTGGGATTCCCGCAGGGGGTTGCACGTTCACCGTAGACAGGCTGATGTCGACCTCTCTCTCATACTGTTAGCTATTAAAATAACTATTTTTTAATCATATAGTTTTATAATACGGCTGCTTTGTTTTATGAATGGCTTGCGATTTGACGGTAAAAACATCGGTTTCTATTACCTTACATTACACTTGCATGGTAGCTCATGCTACGATGCCGCCCGAGTGTCCTTGACACAGCCCCACCCGGTCATTCATGGTCCCCTCCTCCGCCATGGGAAAGGGGCTAAAAAAACGTCGAGAAATTTTACCCACTGGTGGTGTGAAAAAAAGTCAAATAAAGAAAAATCAAACTATATTGAGAGCAAGAGCGAAAACACGAGGTTAATTAAAAGGGTGGCGGCCTGGCGGGGGTATAGGGGTGATGCGATACCACCGCGCACTTGACCTGGCCCACCAGAGGGGCCAAGATAAAATGGTTTGACTATAGTATTGTATTGAATTTAGAAAATTCATAGTGTTCGTTAAAATTATACTTTCAGTATACTCAGTAAGGAGTAAGGAAAAATGCTTTTAAACGAAAATAAACAGCTATCTCTTCTAAAATTTTTTTGATTGAATTTATTAAGTGCTTACGAAATTTTTCTCTGAACTGATCTCTCAAATTTACGTTCGTATTTGGTGGAGGTTTATTTAGGGAAGTACATCTCCCAACTTTGGGCACGAGTTTATCAATGTCTTACGAACGTTGAACATTGCATTATAATCAAGTTACGCTGATCATACTAGACCGGCAGCCAGGGGCCTTCAGCCTAGATGAGAAGGATACCAATATTGGAGTATGTGGACATCTCAGGTGTAGCGTGTGATGTTTTGAAATGGCCGTCTGCCGGGTGTGCCCCCTGGGGCCCCTTTTTTCGGGCTAGCATAGATATTGGAGATACCACATAAAACCAACTTTACATGGTCAAGTACATCTCCCAGAGTGTAAAATGACTAATGCCAGACGAATAGCCTGTGTTTTAGCCTGCCAGACGAGCCAAAAAGGGCCAACATTTCGAGCTAGCATAGATATTGAAGATACCGATCGGAACCCACTTTTACATGAATGAGTAATTCCCCAGAGTAGAAAATGACCCATGCCAGACAAATATTTCTCTGCAATGGTGCCGCCAGAACCCCTTAAATTGAGCCTCACGACCCACGCCACTCATCTAGGCTAGCACAAACATTGAAGATACCGAATAGAACCAACTTAGATTGAATGAATACATTCCCCAGAGTAGGAAATGACCCATACCAGACAAATATTCCTCTGCAATGGTGCCGCCAGAAGCCCTTAAAGTGAGCCTCACGACCCCCGCCACTCATCTAGGCTAGCACAAACATTGAAGAAACCGAATGGAACCAACTTAGATTGAATGAATACATTCCCCAGAGTAGGAAAGGATCCATACCAGACAAATATTCCTCTGCAATGGTGCCGCCAAAAGCCCTTAAAGTGAGCCCCACGAACCCCGCCACTTATCTAGACTAGCACAAACATTGAAGATACCGCACATAAACAACTGCAAATTAACAAGTAGCTTTCCCCGAGTGTAAAATGGCAGATGCCAAACAAATGATTGAAAATAGCCATTGTCTTCCTCCTTCCTCAAATGTCTGTCTCAAAATTTAAATGATCCTTGTCTTGTCCTCAAATTGGGTCGGGCTCCGACCCCCGCGAAATACATGCCTAGACATGGCAAGACATGGAGAGCACCAGATAAATATTAGTAAGATGCTATGTAATAACTAAGAACCACAGTTTTTCATCCGAAAAATGTATTGACCAACCAACTTCCAACGAGACTTGAAACCTTCACAGAATTACCTTCACACGGTGACTAGTTCTGAAATTATTTTAATTGCACATAATTAACAGAACAAGAGTAATGACACTGGAGACTACAAGGTATAGTTATGTTTTAGGTTAAGTTTGGTTAGTTTAGATTAAATTAGTTTAGGTAAAGACTATATTAAAATAAGCTAGTCAAGGTTATTTTATATTTTTATGCAATAGGCTAGGCTATTTTTAGGCTGTTTCTTCACAATTCCACACAACTTCGATTCTTTAACAAACTTATGGCAAGCTAAACTTTGAAAGGCTTTAACTTTCTGTAAACTTTCTATTATCCATTTCTTCACAAAAAAAGATTACACATTTGGAACGTTGATAAAGAAACTGAATGGGAGAGATATAGCCTATAGTTTCAATAGTTTCTGTGGCGGTCACCAAACGGAAAAGATCCCTACTTTTAGCAAAAAATAAAACCCCTTGCTTTTAGATATTGTATCTATAATATGTTAAAAGTATTTCCTATATAAAAATATTCAGTAATAAGACAGTAAGGGGCAGGAAAACTCGCCACGCGAGGAATGTGCAAAAAGAATGCCCGAAATTTCTATCGTTCAACTTTACTCTTATAAGTGACATTTTTGAAGTTGTATGATGCCGTGGCACATTAGGTTTTTAGGCATGTTTAACTTGTGGTTAAATGCCGAGAGTAGTTAGCGCCAGTCTGCAAACAATATCCCAATTTTTGGTGTGTTATTAGTATGGAGCTGCAAGACATATATTTGATTTTATTACTACCATTTACCTACTACCTTCATGTCTAAATGGGTGGGAACACAAACCTCTGGATTACCCTACCCTACTACCTAGGTCCTAATGTACCTAGTGTTCCAAGTGTGGCTACTGTATACCCAATGCTCAATCTCATTCTTTGTCGAGTTACTAGTATAGCACAATTATTAGTCTGGATATTTGCTACCAATTTTGTTTCATGGGTTATAATCACTAGTACTGCAGATAGGTGAAAGTGTTGTGGGTATGATGAAACAAGCACACACAATAGCTTATTATAGTCTAATTGCAAGTCAATAGGATGGAAATTGTGTCCAAACAGTAATGAACTGTTCTCTGTGAGCCGCGTCACTCAGAGCACTGTCCACCGCACTGACAAAGAGCTGTACACGTACACTGAAGAGCCGCCTTCTGGCATTTGCAGCGTCCTCTGCAGCCGTTCTTGCAGCCACATCGCAAGAGTTCCCTGCAAGCTTCTGATGCTTCTGGTAGGGGCGCCAGGTTATACTCATTCACCACCAGGCTTCTTGTTCCAGCCCCATTCACTTGGTGACGGAAGCTCTGGAGCAAGGGTCATCATTGGGCCCCAAAAGTGACCAGCCCGGTAGACAGCTCTCTTGGTGTGGTTTGGGTGAGTGCAGCCCGTGTAGGAGGCAGACATAATAGCTGCCTTCTTGCTGAACAGCTGTTCCTTGCCGTCATACCCTCTTCTCCATTTACCTCACCCCCCCCTATTCCCTCACCCATCACCCATCACCCCCCACCCATTCACTCACCCATCACCCCACACCTCAGTACCCATCACCCCCCACCCCATTCACTCACCTATTATACCCATCCACCCTACATCAAGTTTCCCTCAATTGTTCCCCCCCCCCCTTTCCCCCCCCCCCTCGCAACCCAACCCACTTTTTTTCTTCACAGTTCTCGCTAATAGGCTGCTAAAAAAAAGAAAAAAAAAAGTGATCGGATTCATCTTATAAGTGGGCTTGAACGAACCTTCCCCTGGTCAAACCTGATTCCAAAACTGTGACATATGAGTGGGATTCCGCCACAGGGGCGGCAACTATCGCGGACCGACAGACAGAAGACAGACAGACAGACACACACACAACACAACACACACACTATTTCCTTTATTATTATAGATATTTTCAATCATAATCTTATAATTCTTTTCATTAGTTTGTTATTATTTACAATTATAGTATATATATATTTTTGAATCAACTTGATATATAATTCCAACCATCTATAAATAATTATAAGCGAAAGTGTGTGTGTGTGGTGTGTGGTGTGTGTCCTGTCTGTCTGTCGTACTGTCTGTTCCTGTCCTTGTCCGCGATCGTTCCGCCTCCTGTGGCGGAATCCCATCATATGTCCCAGTATTTTGGAATGAGGTTGACCAGGGAAGGTTTTAAAGCCCACTTATTAGGATA
Source organism: Chionoecetes opilio (assembly GCA_016584305.1). Lineage (NCBI taxonomy): Eukaryota > Metazoa > Arthropoda > Malacostraca > Decapoda > Majidae > Chionoecetes > Chionoecetes opilio. Next base: position 72,915 of record JACEEZ010013248.1, read on the forward strand.
TCCGATCACTTTTTGTTCTTTCTTTTTTTAGCAGCCTATTAGCGAGAATTGTGAAGAAAAAAAGTGGTTTGCGAGAATTGAGAAACCTTGATGTAGGGTGATTGGTAATAGGTGAGTGAATGGTGGGGTGATGGGTTAATGTGTGTGGGGTGATGGATGATTGAATGGTGGGGGGTGGATGGGTGAGGGAATAGGTGGGGGGGTGATGGTAATGGGTGAGTGAATGGGTTGTGTGATGGGTAATGGGTGAGTGAATGGGTGTGTGGGTGATGGGTATGGTGACTGAAGTGGGGTGGGGTGTGATGGTAATGGGTGAGTGAATGGGTTGTGTGGTGATGGGTATTGAGTGAGTGAATGGGGTGTGTGGTAGATGGGTAATGGGTGGGACTGACATTGGGTGGAGGGTGATGGTAATGGGTGGTGAGGGGGAATACATACATTTCAGGAAAGTTAGAAGGGGCTATCTGGAAGATCTGTGTTTGGGTGGCCGAGGTGTGGGTAATGGGTCTATCCTGGAGAGTCTGTGTTTGGGTGCGCCGAAGGCCCACCAAAAAACACAGGTGGTGGGCCGAAGCCACCAATAGCCCTCGCAGGAGCTAGCCAAAAAGTCCGCCGGGGGCGCTTTGCTTTCAGAAGTTTAGAAGGGGCTATGATGTGAATGGGTGGGCGTTAAATACATACATTTCTACATCCATGATTTCAGGAAAGTTTAGAAGGGGGCTTCTGGAGAGGTTCGGCCCACCAAACCACAGGTGGTGACAGGTGGTGGGCCGAAGGCCCACCAATAGCCCTCCGCAGGAAGCTTAGCCAAAAATGCCGCCGCGAGGGCGTGCTTTGCGGCTAGTTCATATATATAGGTTACG
>JACEEZ010013248.1:81989-141989 GCA_016584305.1 Chionoecetes opilio
AGTCTGCGATAAAAAATCATTATTATAAACAATTCCTTCGAAGTCATCCTTTCGCCTTCGCCTCCCAAACACACCCCACACCACACACACGTCGCGCAACACGCGCAACACACACAGCATATGTGTGTGTGGTGTTGGCGGTAGTAGTGCAGCTGATAATCTCTCATATCATAAAGAAGTGTGCAATTATTGGACGTAAAGCATGAATTTCTTACCAGTTGTTAGTACATGCCATAAGACTTCATTTTCAGATCGGGAGGTAAGGCGAGATTTGACCTCGAGGACCGACGGGTCCTGCAGACTCTCAAAGTATGAACAATATTGATGTTTGCGTCATTGGTTAATGGTAAGCATGTTTATGATGTACAAACCATGCATTGGTGTTCCAATAAAAGTGTGTACATATTCCACACAAGCGTTGGTTAATATTTACAGGTGTCTAGCTTTGAATACGGCTTCAAGACCTGGCACTGGGGGTCTCTTGGCTGCTGACATCCGCTCACTTCGTGAAGGGAACTTTGGAGCTCTATGTGGAATCCCTGACACAGAGCATGCCCAACATCACACACACAGCTGTGCACCGGAGACAACACTCACTATTCCAGGTGGCTTTCTGTACACATCCGATATGATGTAACCTCATTGACAAACACCAGATGCTGGCAGAATTCAAGTACGGGAAAGTTTGTGTACACAAGACCAGCAACAAGTTCTCTGCAATGGCAATTGACCAATGTCTGAACAGAAGCAACGCTGTGGTCCAAAAGGGTCTGGGTAGAGCTATTGGACTGACAGGAAACCCGTGGGCACTCGAGACGCTGATCGTGTGCAGGGCCAGAAGACAATAGCCAGATCACTGAGAGTTTGAAGAGCAGGCGACAAGAGGACATGGCGGTGCTCACGGACACTGGCGATCTCACCATGACCAGAAAAACTGGATGCCAAGCAGCCTTTATGAAAGAGATAGCCGACCCCCCCCCCCCCCAAAGCAGCCCTCCGGGGGACATCTTTTGGCTAGCTCCTGTGGAGGGCATATTGGTGGGACTCGGCCCCACAACCTGTGTTCTTGTTTAGTGGGCCTTCGGCCCACCAAACACAGATCTCACAGATAGCCCCTTCTAACTTTCCCTGAAATCATGGATGTTAGAAATGTATATATTAACGCCTCCCATCACCACACAACCCATTAACTCACCACCAGTACCCATCACCCCCCACCCTTCAGCGCACCCATACCATCACCACACACCCATTCACTCACGGGGGCAACTAAGAGGGTTGGCCTTCCGAGCTAAGGGCGTTCGAAAATGCTTCCTATAATGGGTGAGTGAATGGGTGGGGGGTAATGGTAATGGTGAGTGAATGGGTTGGGGGTGATGGGAAATGGGTGATTGATTGATTTAATGCCAAAAAGGTGAATGTGCCAGACAAGGGAAATGGTGTGAGCGAGTTAATGAGTGTGGGGTGATGGGTATGGGTGAGTGAATGGGTGGGGGGTGATGGGTAATGGGTGAGTGAATGGGTGTGTGGTGATGGGTAATGGGTGAAAGGAGGAATTCTCTCCCTTCTTTGATTCCTTATTCTTTCCTCGTCAGTTCCTCTTCTGACTCTCTTTATCCTCCCAATTTCTTCCTTACTTCCTATTCCTCCTTTCCTTCTCTCATATCTCCTTCCTTCCCTCTCCCCTACTTTCCATTATCACCCCATCATCACCAAAAGGAGGAGCAATTCTCCCTCTATCTGCACGGGCGACTGTCAGTGCTTGCACCAACCACTAGGATCGCTGCCGTCCATGAAATCAAAATGACGCGCCATGTTAAATATCCGAGTGACACCTCTGGGTGAAAGCTCTCTGCTATCACTCGAAGCCTGTCGAAGACAGCTCTGATGCTGTCTTGTACAGTATGACCCCATAGAAAACAACAGAAAAGAAAGGACATTAGAGGAGTTCTGTTGACTGGCTGAGGTTAAGAAGGGCTCACTTGACATGAAAAACAACATGTGTAAAAGTAGTAATGACAAATGCTTGTAGAAGAAGAAGTAACGGATATAACAGATAGATGAAGAGATATGGCGCTATACCTGATGAGAAGCCGCTGTTTGTTATGTGTATTGCTACACTTTTCCTCGTAAATATTCCTCGTAATACTCGGGGAAATAAGGTTATTATGGACGAGAACTGCGCGGTCGTTACCGCTGTTACCACTTACGTTTTCTATATTATTTTTTGCTCAGTATATTGTACATTATTAATCCACTTCCGCGTAACCTTCAAAACTTATATACATATTGTAGCAACAATACATTTGGTTAATACGCATACAGACACACACTCCCCTTTCAGAGGCCCCCCAACCCTATAGGAGGTTAGGTTAATAGTGCAGCAGCTAATCATAACAATTGTGCAAATTATGACTAAAGCATGAAATTTTTACCAGTGTTAGATACATACCAAAAGGTTCATTTTCAGATCGGGAGGTAAGTCAGATTTGACCTCTGAGGATAGTGAGAGGTCAATGACCTCAATTACATTGAAATTGTAATTTTTTCACGATTCTGGTGCAGTTTGTCTGTTTTGGGAATCATTAAAACGGTTATGTTGCCATGTGTTGGTCCCTTTATCTTCTGGAGAGCCTATTTTCTACTTAATCACAGGATGCAACCATGACTGAACAAGTGCTTTAAATGAGGTCAGTGACCTCAGAAAACAAATTTATTGAAATACACATTTAGGTTATTGTGGTGTCCAGAACAGCTTGCATGAAATCGTGTTGTAAGATCATCTGTGCAACCTTAATTTTCAATGTGCACTAAACATAGTCTATAAGCTTAAAGTACAGTGAGGTCAGCTACCTCAGACACATGCATAGTACATACCGGTACATGTAATACACACACATTATCCATATAGACGCATAAATATAAAGGTGTCTGATTGCACCTAACAGTCTCCCGAACATGCACATAATGTAGTGCACTTGAGTGCAGCCTTGGTGCACTTGCAGCGGCCGGTACATCCATTCTTGCAGCCGCAGTGGATCAGTTCGTGGCAAGATTTAGATGCCTCTGGCAGTGTCGTCCAAAGAGGCTGCCACCCAGAGGCCTCCTTTGTCAGCCCCAGTCAGATGGATGAGTTAACTCTAGATTCAGGACCAGAGTTGTGTTCCAGCAGTTGCCCTGGAGAGATGCACGCTTGATGTGCTGCTGGAGTGCTGCCTGCGTTGGGGAGATGTTTTCTAGAGCCCTAGACTTGTGTGCGAAGAGCTGTTTCCTAGCATCGTTCACTTCCATGGTGTCACTGGTGCGGTCATACATCAGCACAACAAAGCGCTCCAGCAGTGATATTGACTCCTCACTCACATCACTTGCCATGCGTAAGAGTTCTTCAAAGGCATCAATCACCTGTGGGAACACTTTCCAAGTCTCCAGGCAGTCTTCTTCCTTTGCCAGCAAAAGAAGACACAGTGTCGCACCCTGTGAGGGCATGGAAGATGGGGAGAGTAGCACATTGTCTTGGGTTCATGGCGGCAGCCAGTTGGTGAACAGCTATGTACCGGAAGCTGGATCCAGTACCAAGAGCTATCCACAGCTCGTCAGGATTGATGTTGTTGAATGAAGCCACAGCCAGTACCACAACATCAGTATCCACAGTGCGTATGGCCACCTTTCTGATCCCCTTCTGCACAGCATCTGCCACATGTAGAAGCAGGCGAGGTGTCCGTCTCCTCGTGTGAACATGGGGCGAGGCTGGTCAAGTCGGACTCGGCAGGAGAGCACAGGACCTCAGTTCCACATGTTGCATACATTTCCTTGCCATCTGCTATTGGAAGACGAATGGCCTCTCGTGACAGGAAACCAAAGAGCTCAGTCTTATTTTGATCCACACGAAGGAAGTCCTTCCAGTTCTTAGGCATGACGGTAGAGGGAGCCACTCTCTTCCTGACGCCCTTGCCCCTCTTCTGTCTGGTCATGCCTTTCAGGCTGTCAGGTAGATATATATCCCAGACGAGGTCGAGTCTGTTGACCTTTTCGAGTTGAGTGGAGATATAAGGTGCAAAGACTGTGTTCACATACTCTTCAAAAGTCTTTGCCGTTACAGGATGACATTTGAACACAATAGCTGCTCCGTCAAGGATTCATGGTGGCATCAGGTGCGCTTGTGGTTTCGGGTTGGTCTGATTTCAGGCAGTGTAGTAGATCTGCTTTGACTCCAAGGCGCAGTTTCCCTCCTGTTGATAATGCTGGTGGGTCTGCCTGGTTCTCGTGGCAGAAGAACTGGTCCAGATCCCCATCACGTGATTGGCAGGCAGTATACAGCCTCGAGAAGATACTACAGTCACTCTTCACTGCGGCGAGTTGGATCTGCTGCTTTGACTGCGTCTTGGTCTGTGGCCGACTGAAGAGTGGCAACTTGTTCTTGGACAGTGTTTCTGTAACTGGCTTCGTGCATAGTTCCAGTCTTTCTTCAATAAACTTTGTGTACTGCTCCTAACCAAGGGACTCAATCTTCCTCACAGTTTCTGCCACTGGGGTGTCCATGATGTCTCTCGTGTCAAGGACCAGTAGATCTTGAGTGTTCTCTAGGAAGGGATTCCCCATCTCTTCAAACACTGCTATAAGTGCTCTGACATCCTTCATAAAGGCTGCTTGCACTCCTGGTTTCTGGTCATGGTGAAGATGCCCAGTGTCGTGAGCACCGCCATGTCCTCTTGTCGCCTGCTCTTCAAACTCTGCAGTGATCCTGGCTATTTCTGGCCCTGCCACCATCCAGCGTCTGAGTGCCCCAGGGTTTCCTGTCAGCAGAGCTGGACACTAAATACATTCAATCAATCAATCATTGGGGGCATACGCCGGGGGGGCGCGTCGCCTCGCCCACCCTACGACGCCACTCCCGGGGGTCACCACGCGCGAGTTCCCATGCAGGCTCCTTTCCCATACCAAGCAGCTCTCGACAAGAAACATCAACTTGCCCTAGCCACGAGCCTTGTGGGCGCCCCCTTGGCCTCCTCCACGCCGGATTGTCTCTTACAGATACAACCCGATGGGAAGGATCGGTTTCAGGGTAGCGTGCCACATGCCCATATAGCCGAAGTTGGCGCTGACGGACTATGCAGGTAATAGGCCTCGATTCAGTCTCACGGTGCAATCGCTGATTTGAAACGTAATCATCTCAGCGATACCCCATGATTCTGCGAAGACACTTATTACCAAAGGCATTGATTCGTCTCTTCAAGTCACTATTTAGTGTCCATGTCTCACAACCATAGAGTAAGACAGGGATTAAATACATTGAATGTATTTAAATACTAAATACTAAATACATGGGAAAATATATTTAAATACTAAATACATTTTACGAATGTATTTAAATAGTAAATACTAAATACATCAATCGTATTTAAATACATTTGTAAATACATACTAAATACACACAAATTTTAACATGTTCGAAAAAAATGGATTTTCTTAGGATTTCCTTAGATTTTGGGTTTCCTTAGAAATTTCCTTCTCAGGCCTAAATTTCCTAAAAAATAAGGAAATTTCCTTGTAAGTGGAAACCCTGGTTCACTGTAACATCAGGGTTGCCAGATAGTGGGGCGGGTTTATGGCCTAATTAACTGTGAAAAAAGTGCTTACATTTCATATTAAAAGTATTTAAATACAATGTATTTAAATACTCATAAAAGTATTTAAATACATGAAAACCAATGTATTTATAAATACATTTCTAAATACACAAATGTAGTTAAAAACGTATTTAAATACAATTGTATTTAAATACTGCCCAGCTCTGCCTGTCAGTCCAATAGCTCTACCAGACCCTTTGACCACAGCGTTGTTCTGTTCATGACATTGGTCAATTGCCATGGCAGAGAACTTGTTGCTGGTCTTGTGTACCACAAACTTTGATGTTTGGTTGATGGAGACAGTTGCGATGGTATTTTGCCTCGATGGCAATCATGTCTCCTGCAGACAGCTTGGCCAGCAGTTCAGTGTCCCCAATTCAGTGGCCCATCTCCGAACTTTCTTGTCAATTTCCTTTGTAGCTGCTTCGTGCAAGTCTGCAGTGCCAGCTGGCTTATTGCAGAAGAAACAGATAGGCTCGGTTGACTGTGGAAGCCTGTGGGCAGCTGCTGATCGTGTGTGCACGGTTGGAGTACCGGTACTAGATTGCTGTCCTGAAGCTGATTCTGCTCTGCTCTGCTGGTCAAACATTTTTTTTTTAAACTTTAAACGACATTTCTTGTGCCACTGAGCACTGTGTGTCCTCAAGATAGCTTCTACGCCATCGCCATCATCCAGTCTGTTCACGTTGAGTTCCATTAGCATGTGCAGAAGTCCCTTGAACTGGAGGAGGTCTTCTGTCAATGACGCATAGCCACTACCACTCGGTTTCATGGTTGATCTTAGTGGGCACTGCAAAGGTTCATCTGTCTCTGCTTGGCAAAGAATACAAAGCTCCCAGTTAGTTCTTGCGGGTGGTCTTGATTGCTTGGACGTAGAGGGCTGGGCTGGGTCTATGAGGATATGACGCTTTGCCATAGTGACGATCAGGTCTGGGATGCTTGTATCTTGGCTTCGATCATCAGACAGGGAATCCTGCAACACACAAGTACAACAATTGTGTTAGTACCAGCCACCACAGTTTACATTCATTGGCATCAATATTTGATATGTTGAGGTAATTGACCTCTCACTGTCCTAAGAGGTCAAAGCTAGACACCTGTAAATAATTACCAACGCTGTGTGGAATATGTAGACACTTTTATTGGAACACAAATGCATGGTTTGTACATCATAAACATGCTTACCATTAACCAATGACGCCAAACATCAATATTGTGATACTTTGAGGTCATTGACCTCGCTCGGTCCTCAGAGGTCAAATCTGCCTTACCTCCCGATCTGAAAATGAAGTTTATGGCATGTACTAACACTGGTAGAAATTTCATGCTTTAGTCATAATTTGCACAATTCTTATGATATGAGAAATTATCAGCTGTACTATAAGGTTCGGTTAGGTTCATAATCTCGCCGGGGGGGTCGAGGGGGGCGGAACCCATCCCCCGTTATGAGGTTAGGCTAGGTTCGATTCGGATAATAATCAGTGGCGGCTCGTGATAAAATAAAATGGGGGGACTGCAAGCTTTACACAACAGTAGGATACACAAATTTTATCTATCTCAGGTATGATTTGTATGTAGTTGATGTTCACGGATTTCAGGGCATGGTAGTAGTGGTGGTGGTAGAAGGGGTGGTGGGGGTGGTAGTGTTGGTAGTATAATAGAGGGGATGACTGAGGTGGTGATGGTAGAATTACAGTATTACTTGAAAATAAAGTCGGTACCGCTTGATTTCAGTCTTTTCATTTAATGTCAGCTGGGATAAGTTGATGTTTTGCAAATACTTCACTGGATTTTCCATCGTCATAGGGTAATTAAAGAAAGCACGATTTAACCACACCGTCTTTTTTTTCTTTTTTTTTTCTTCAACAAAAAGGGGGATGCACGAACGTAATCCCCCGCCAACAAAAATTTCGCAATCGAGTTAACCACATTTGGGTTAATCGCAATGGTCAGCACCGCCGGAGTGCAATGGTGGGCCTTGCCCTGAGAAAACCGCCTTCAGGATCGCGGTATCTCCTGTGCCAGGTCGAGTGAGGCACGAAGCGCCTCACTCGACCTGGCACAGGATCTAATCTGTCTGCTAAATCAATCTGCAGAATCAATCTGCTAACCGTTTCTGTCTTAAATAACTTTTTTAAGTGATTTGCAACAAAAAATTATTGAAAAACAAAATTCAACATAACCGAACCTATACTTAACCTAACCTAACCTTTACCTAACATAACATAACCTTTACCTAACCTAACCCTTACCTAACATAGCTATACCTAACCTAACCTAACCTTTACCCCTCCCCCCTAAAAAAAAGTGATTGCCACAGAAGCGGCTAGCAGATTAATTCAAAACACATCAAAACTCACCAGAAAAAAATATTCACAGTTCCTTGTACAGCGTGAATAATAGAGAAATGTGCATGCCTACAGTCGCACACACACCATATCAGGCAGGACAGTAACAATAATGACACTGATGGACTGTGATGGTCACCTTTAAATATATATATATAATATATTATATATATATATATATATATATATAATATATATATATAATATATATATATATATATATATAAAATATATATATATAATATATAATATATTATTTGCCCCCCCCCCTTTCAATTTTCTGGGTACGCCACTGATCACAATACAAAGACCATATATAGATAGACCACAATACAAAGAATGTTGGTGCAAATCATATTGGATGAAAAGCTGTCTAAACTATTTAATGATTATTTAAAACTAGTTGCATTGTACAAATCCTGTGAAATTGAGAGAGAAATGTTATTTAGTAATTCTTATAGTATCCTAAACTTTGGTCATTTACGACATTTATCATTTTTTTCCTACACCTATTTCTGCACTTTCGGGGTGTCGCATAAACTAAAATTTACACTCTACCAAATCCATACGCAATGCATCTTTACCTAGAATTGAGATCAGGCACAGAGTGTGTAAAATAATAGCCACTAACCTAACCTGGACATTGGTTGCGTAGCCTAACCTGAAGCAAGAGTAATGGGGAAAATAACTGCAAAATGAGATTTCCGACAATTTTTAAAAAGACCATCATTCTTAACACATCAGAATACATAGGAATAGAACAATTTTATCCACATACTCAATTAATGGTTGAAAGTACCAAAATATCTTAGAAATGCTGCTAATGGTGAGATTTACAAGTTGAAGACGGTTATAACTACGTGCCTTGTAATGTATTAAACTGCAGTAGAACCGAGGCAGGTGTTGCTTCTTTAAATGAAGATGACAGTTAAAAGTTGTGACAACATTTCTAAAAATACACTTTTTAGACGTTTTGACTGGAAAAAACACTCCATTTGTAAAAGTATAAAATAATTACCTATTCAAACCATCAAACTAACTTAATCTAACCTAACTTAGCCTTGCCCTTAAACTAACCTAACATAGTCTTGTCCTTAAACTAACCTAGTCTAAGAAAAAATTTGTTTGCACAACATTTCATTGTTACTTTCACACTCGTTCTCACCTATAGAAACAGTAGAAAGGGGAAAAATACTTGAATCCAGACACAGTCATGTTCTAAATATCAGCCCAGTATATAGTAGGGTCAGTACTGCTGTACCAAAGGCTACATCAGACACCCATTCATCACAATTACCAGTAAAACTGCAGTTTAATACAATATCCTCTATTGACCAAAATTCTCCTGACATAACTGGGGGGCTGCGCCCATCCAGACCCCCACCCCCACTAGTTAACTAACCTAGCCTGGGCACTGATTACTTATCCTATTATAACCTCGCTGGGAGGGGGGGGGGATTTCGCCCCTCCAGACCCCCCATGTGTTATATCTCATTTCCGTCGGGTTATAGGGATTAGAAATGCTGCAAATTGTCAGTTCTATAACTTGAGGACGGTTATAACTCGTGCCTTGTAATGCTTTAAACTGCATTACAGTAGAACCCAATCACCAAGTAAACATCTTCTCCACGTACAAGCCTTATTACTTAACTCCCTGAAGCGGTACAATTCTAGAGTCCTTTCCCGCCCTTATTAGCAGGGGGTTTTCCTCCAGACCTTCACAGATCACTTGTGATATCTCTAACACGTAATTATAAAGTGGGGGAGAGCTGCCCCTTCACCCTCCCTCCCCCCCTAAACGACTCCCCTGAACCCCTCAAAAATATACTATGGTAAATATTGCTATTCTAACCTCACTATAACCTAGCCTAACCTCACTAATAGCCTCCTAGAAGGACCCAAAAAAATGTATTACTAACCTTACCTCAATATAACCTAACCTAACCTGGTAAAATTCTAGTTTCCTGCAATTAAGTCTCGCTAGGAGGTTATTGGTAAGGTTTGGTAGTTATAGTGAGGTTAGATTAGTAATATTATTTTGGGGGATCCAGAGGATGGGGTCATTTAGGGGGGGCAGGGGGGTTGAAGGTGGCATCTCACCCCTTTATATTTACGTGTTAGAGGTATCTGAAATGATCTGTTAAGGTCTGAAGGAAAAAAAAGCACTAATAAGGGCGGGAAAGGACTCTAGAATTTTACCATGTACTAATTAAACTGTGAAAACACAACAAAATAGCAGCTCCGTTCCGTTTGCTCTAGCCTGAGGCTTGTTGTTTATAACTCTTGTCAATTGTCTATATATTTGAGCATTTATCATCTCTAAGATGTCATCACCCTTTCCTACGTACCTTTATAAGTCTTTGTGGAGTAGATGAAGTCGATCCTCAGCCTGAGAGGCCTGTGAAAGCAGTAAATGTAGCGCCGCGGCCGTTCACTTCCACTGGTAAATATTTTGAATATTGGCTACGAGACAACGGGCGCGAATGGCCAACAGCTGACTGCCTGGCTACGATTCAGCCACCTAATAATCAACAATTATCCTTAATCCGAGCTTTGCACCCTACTTAAATCCTTCGGCCCGGCCATTCATGTCACATCCACTTAATATATTATCCTTGGGCCGAGTCAAGGAAGACTGTGTTGGGCCTGTACGAATTTATCAATAATTGGCCCGATATACAGTTCCCGCTGCAGGGCCGACATCGGCTTCATCCGATTTGCCGAAACCAGTCGCCCTGCCGCCGGTGCCGATACGTACCCGGCACAGGCCGACACAGGCCCGCATAGCCCAATTTTGCTGGGCAACCCTGAACTGAAAGAACTGGTTCATGCAGCTTGGGCACAAATGGAAGAGGCCTTAATTAAAGTTAAGTGAAGTGCAAAGGTGATCAATAACAAGGAACCGAAAGTAAAGTGCTGAAGAAAGTGAAAGGGACAAAATAGTAAAAAATGAAATAGAAAACACAGATCAGCAACAAAGAAAGTGAAAAATACGTCAGGGGGGCCGGAGCAAAGGCTACCCCCCGAAATCACATCGGATCGGATCGGACATCACTCACAGCACATCTGCACCGCCTGAACCGCACGCCTGACCAGTACTGCCCCGCAGCAGCCCCTGGTGCAGGAACGGTCCGGAGTTGATTGAGCACTTCCTGCTGCAGTGTCCTCGCTTCCACTCCCACCGACAACTTCTAAGTGGTCACCTCATCGCCCTGAACGTCACCACCTTTGACCTGGCCACCCTGCTGGCCGCCGCTGCCGTCCACCCATTACGACGCCCCACCGTCATCTGCCTCACCTGAGGAAGACTAATCAACTCTCGAGACTGATTACTTCACGGCTGTACACCAAGGCGAATATCGTCGACTTCGACATCACTGCCCTTCAACAACAACAACAACAACATAATGGCGTGAGTATAATGCATGGTTCACCAATACTACTGCTGCCTCGGGGGATCCATTGATGGCGTTAATAAATGACGGCAAGAGGGAAATGGTAGCCAGTCAGAACGTCCATGGTTAGGTTAAGTTAAGTTAAGTTAGGTTAGGTTTGGTTAGGTTAGGTTAGGTTAGGTTAGGTTAGGTTAGGTTAGGTAAGTGGACCCGTGGACGTTATGACATTTCCCTGGATGCCGGTCAGAACGTCCACTGTTCAAAACGCCCACGGGGTTTACCATAATCCTTACGCCGCGGCCAGAGGTACGGCGGGCGTGTTCCGGGGCTAAAGATACGGCGGCGCGAAAATCAAGGTTGAAGCAAAGATGTGGATTTGTTACACTGTGGCCATAGTCGCACCGGCTTAAACTAGCGGGTATTATTTTACACTAGGACCGAAATTCCCTACACAATTGGGAGTATGGATTCTGTTTACCTTATTGGATTCTAGGGTAAATCTGAAGAAGTTCTTCACCCCTATCTTTTTCTTCTTCCTCCAATAGCCAAGAAGCCTGGGGAACTGGCGGGAATACGGGGTTTTTGGGTGGGGGAAGCAAATATAGATAACTGATTTATAGCTCCCAAAAAAATCATCAAAATCACTATATGCAAAAAATCTAGGGAAATTCCCTAGGAAATACTTTGGAACTCATCCTTCCGGCTTTGACTGAAATGAACTACCGCACTGTATTGTATGCTTATTGTACTTCACATCTGTAAAGGTTCCAGCGTGCGCTCAGCCTTGGTTAACCCACACGGCCGCTATGAAATATGAGGTGCCTCAAAAAATTCTAAGTCCAGTTAGGTTAGGTTAGGTATACTTTGTGGTTAAGGTTAGGTATACTTTGTGGTTAAGGTGGTTAGTAGTTCTTAGTTAGTGTATACTTTGTGGTTAAGGTTAGGTTAGGTATACTTTGTGGTTAAGGTTAGGTTAGGTATACTTTGTGGTTAAGGTTAGTTTAGGTTAGGTATACTTTGTGGTTAAGGTTAGGTTAGGTTTGGTTAGGTATACTTTGTGGGTTAGGTTAGGTTAGGTTAGGTAGGTATGCTTTGTGGTTAAGGTTAGGTTAGGTTAGGTTAGGTATACTTTGTGGTTAAGGTTAGGTTAGGTTAGATTTTTACATATAGTGACTTTGATGATTTTTTTGGGAGCCATAAATCACTTATATTTGCTTCCCCCACCCAAAAACCCCGTATTCCCGCCAGTTCCCCAGGCTTGTTGGCTATAGGGGGAAGAAAAAAAAGATAGGGGTGAAGGACTTCTTCCAAAGTTTTACCCAATAAGCATACTATACAGTGCGGTAGTTTATTTCAGTCAAAGTCGGAAGGTTTTGTTATTCAGAATTTCCGATTCTAGGAAACAGTCTCTCTATGAGCTTCCGTTGCAAATCACTACTTCTGGAGATAATGTGACATAATAATAAGGTAAATTATTAGTGTTTGCCCATACTCTCCCACTTCCCCCAAACAAGTTTGGGGACCTGTGGGAATGCGGGGTTTTCGGGTGGGGAACAAATTATGTGTAAGAAACACCTAATTTAAGAGTTGTGTAGGTAGGGTAAATTTCCCTAGATCTAGGGTAATTTCCTTATATCTATACAAATTTGCCTAACCAAAAATTAACCTAACCTAACCAAATTTAACCTAACCTAACCAAATCTAACCTAACCTAACCTAACCAAATCTAACCTAACCTAACCAGATCTAACCTACCCTAACCTAACCAAATCTTACCTCACCTCCTAGCGGGGGGTTGGGGGGGTTCATGACACTTCGGTCATCATTCTGTGAGGATCGTCAGGTTCACACGTTTCTGGACTCTGAAGAAACCCAATTAATATTCCATAGATCTAGGGAATTTTTTCAACACCCCTAACTCATAAACTATGTGGTTGCGACGCATATTTTGTACCCCAGCCAAATATCCCGTGTTCCCCCAGGTCCCCAAGCTTGTTTTGTGGGAGAGGGGGAGTATGGGCAAACACTAGAATAATACCAATAATAATAAGATAATTACATGTTGTTTAGTGGGAGGCGAGAGACAAGTGCTTACGTCCGCCACACTCTTCTTCCTCTTGTGACCTGCATCGTTTTTCCCTTGCCGCTGACACTTTTTTAATGCAGATTTGGCTATAGTTAGGAGGTTAAAGCATGGGATTAGGTTAGGTTAGGTTAGATTAGATTAGTGAGTTTAAAGGTGGAGTTAGGTTAGTTTAATTTTCATATCTCATATACACTCCTTCCTAGTAAAAACGTCTTATATCTCCGAAAGTAGTGATTTGCGACGGAAGTTCATAGGGAAAATGTTTCTTAGAATCTATTAAGGTGAACAGAAACCACACTCGCAATTGTGTAGGGAATTTCGGTCCTAGTGTAAAAAAAATACCCTCTTGTGGGCAAATATGGACAAGGACTGCGTGTTCATTTTCTGAAACACTGACTGTTTTCCTGGCAAAAAATTGTTGCTTTTTCAGATGGAGATTTTTTTATTTTCCTGAAACCTGTTAAAAAGTTTTTGTTGTAATTTTCATCACCAAATCGCCGTTCTCCATTGATAACAATGTATCCAGGGCCGGATTTAGGAGTGGTCAAAGTGGGCAGCTGCCCAGGGGTCTCCACAATTAGGGGGCCTCCACATATTACAATTTTTGTTCTTATTTATTTATTTAGTGCCGACCGGGGTAATTTGGTCCTGGTTTTGACAAACTTTGATCTAGTTTCCATATCTATTGAAATAAACAAACAAAAAGTTAATACAATCATAGGAGGGTCACTACCTATATGTCATTAAAGTTTGAACAAATTTCCATTATAGCTCTGTTAGCAATACACTGCGAAGTGCGGACCGCATTGTTACACTAAATGGGGTAAATCGGACCTAACTCTGGGGTAAATTGGTCATATATATATATATATAAAAAAAAATATATTTCTTAAAAATTTGACAAACCTCCAAAAACTGAAACAACATGTCATACCATGCCCATGGACACTATCAAACATTCTGTGAGCTGTTCTTCACATTCTCTGGGGAGGCGGAAAAGATGACCAACACGCACACGTTTGGGTTCCAGTCTTTGAGTTTCTAGTCTTTCTTCTTTTTCTAGGTCTATGTTAGTTTTTCTTTTATAATTTCTAAGCATTGTTACTTAATTTAGTAATACTTTACACTAGGGCCAGAATTCCCTACACAATTGGGAGTATGGTTTCTGTTTACCTTATTGGATTCTAGGAAACATTCTCTCTATGAACTTCCGTCACAAAGCACTTCTTTCGGAGATATAAGATGTTTTTAATAAGAAGGAGATCCGAGTGTATAGGAGATTTGAAAATTAAACTAACCTAACCCCACCTTTTGACTCACTAACCTAACCTAACACACGCTTTAACCTCCAAACTAATGTCAAATCTGCATTAAAAAAGTGTCCGCGGCAAGGGAAGAACAGAGGCGATGCAGGTCACAAGAGGAAGAAGAGTCAGGCGCACGTAAACACTTGGCTCTCGCCTCCCTATGAACATGTCATTATCTTCGAAAGTAATGATTTGCGACGGAAACTCATAGAGAAAATGTTTCCTAGAATTAAATAAGGTAAACAGAACCACACTCCCAATTGTGTAGGGAATTTCGGTCCTAATGTAAAATAATACCGTTAGGTTACGTAATCAATGTCCATGTTAGGTTAGTTAACTAGCAGGGAGGTATGAGTGGGAATAGCCCCCCCAGTTATGTCAGGAGAGTATAGGTTTATAGGAAGTATTGGTTGAAACTGCACATTTACCGTATCCATTAAGGTAAACAGAAATTATTCTCCCAATTGTGTAGAGAATTCTGGTCCTTGAGTAAAAATTTACCCTTAATTTATATACCAGCACCCTTAATCTAATTCCATATTAGCATTCAACAATCTGAAACAAAAGAAAAAAGTGCAAATAAGCAGTTAATCCTCACCGTGATATGCCGTGTGGGGTACATTACACTGGGTCCAATTTACCCCGCGAGTGTTTTTGTCACCGGGGTAAATACGGACCCAAACTGAGCATTGATCATACGAAAATGAGACAAGATAGAGCATTTTTGATATTTTCATGTTAAAGTAGAGGAAAAGCACTATATACGCTTATTTACAAGAATGTACTCCGTCTCGTATTTGAATCCCATGAAAGTTCGCCAAATCAGCTGATTTTGTAAACAAACTTTGCCGCAACTTTTTTTTGCTGTCATTTTACTCATTTTCTTTTTTGGTTTCTGGGTTCAGTTACATATCGATATTTATATTCATATTAATACTAGAAATGTTAAAATGGTTGTTTTACTACATGGGATATTCAAAACTGTTACACTCTTATTTATATTGAAACAAACACCAAAGCAAAAATGGCGGTCCGAATAGAACCGGTCCGTTGGAAGGACCAAATTACCCCGGTCGGCACTACTTAATACTTTTGGTATTATTCTAGTGTTTGCCCATACTCTCCCCTCTCCCCCAAATCAGGTTTGGGGACCTGGGCTAATGCAAGATATTTGGCTAGGGTACAAAATATGCGTCACAACCACATAGTTTTTGAGTTAGGGTTGTTGAAAAAATTCCCTAGATCTAAGGAAAATTCATTGGATTTCTTCTGAGTCCAGAGACGTGTGAACCTGCTGATATTCACAATGATGCATATAGGGTTGTAGGGGAGGCGGTAGCAGAGTGGTTAGCGTCACTGAGTGGCATTCTCGAAGACCCGAGTTCGAACCCGAGTGAAACCCATAAATCCACTTTAAAATATTTCTGCACCGTTGAGTGGCCTAAGAACACCCACATGCTGCCCATTAACTCTACCATCGACTGCGAGTGCATCGGAGGAAACGGGGGCGGCATGAGCCTCTAATCACAGGCGTCACTATAAAAATCCTGCCTGCACCACCACGGGCAAGGGCCAAACATCACAACCCTCAAGTGAGCCTCCAGGGCCTGCCATCCGAGCCCTGGAGCTCACGGCCTACAGGCACTTTGGGCATAAATGTAAAAAAAAAAATAGGAAAAAAAAGAATAAATGGTCAAAGTTCCCGAGATCTAGGGAAAATGGATTGCATTTCTTCTGTCCAGAGACGTGTGAACCTGACGATCCTCACAAACAGAATGATAACCGGAGTGTTGAGCCCCTCCCCCCACCCCTCCCACTTAGGGTAAGGGTAGAGTAAGGTTACCGGGGAGTCTAGAGGGTTGGAGCCCCCTCGTTAGAAGGTTAGGTAAAATTAGGTTAGGTTAGATATATTATCGGGTGATTATTGCTAGGAGGTTAGGTTAGATTGACGGGGGTCGAGGGAGGCAGAGCCCCCCGCTAGGCTAGGTTAGGTTAGATTACTGGGAGGTCGAGGGGAATGGAGCCCCCCCGCAAGGAGGTTAGGTTAAATTTTCTTAGATCTAGGAGGGTATTTGGCTCTTTTACACAATTCCAAAAATACGGGTTTCCGACGTATTATTTGCACCCCACCCGAAAACCCTGCATTTCCACAGGCTCCCAAGCTTGTTTGGGGGAAGGGGAAGAGTATGGGCAAACACTAGAAATTTAAGGGGCTTAGGCTACTCCTATACTTCATAATTTTAACAAGGGGTGACCCGATTCATAGGCCCGTACCGAGAGTCATGACGGTAGGCGGTAGAACGACGAACGGCAGACCTTCGCTTACCATAAGACGTATAAAAAACCCTGTAATTTTGGAACGAAGAGCAGGGACGCGGTGGCGGTCAAGGTTGAAGACACGGCTATCCCCGTGTCTTCGCCGCAACCTTCGATGAATTTTTATTACATTCCTAAGCTGGAGGGATTAAGAGATATGTTAAAAATTTTCTTGCCAATATGTATTTAAGTATAAGTATAAGATTATTAGGTATTACATATGCGGCAATAAGTGATTTTAGTGATAATAATTAAGGAGGTTCAGGATAGAGGGGTGGATAGTGGCTTGAGCCGTCGCCATCATGAAGGTCGCTGCCAGAACCCGCCAGGACGGTTCTCTTACCGCATATGTTCACATGAGCGGTAGAGAAACTTACGTATACACGCCTCTACTGTTAATTAACTTCATTAAATATATATTTCACCAACTTCATAGCCGATCGCAACGTTTCTGTTGATGTTTTTGATGAGTATAAGGGCAAATTCGTATTATACACTATTTAATCGTACGGCTGGCTACGCAATTTGAAGCAGCACTGTTGCCACTATATTGTCGCAGGCGCGAGATCTCAACCAACCTCCGATGTCGACTCTCGGTAACAAATGGAAGGTTTGCCGTTCGTCGCTACCTCGCTGTTCGTCCCTCTACCGCCTTCAACTCTCGGTACGGGCCATAGTCTTGCAACATCAATGTGTTACTTCTCAATCTGAATACTTCATTGAGCTGTGTCCACTTAAAAAAAAAATCTTTACCCAATTAGGTGATTACGAGCGAGCGCGAAGCGCTCGCGAGTCCTCACTTGATACGGGATTTTTCTCACTTAAGTGGCCGACCCGACCGACCGACCGACCGTCACGCTTTTCAGGAGCTTATATCTTTGGAATCCCGCTTCCGATTGACAAGCGGTCTTCGCCATCTGATAGCCCCATTCAATCCCTTTTGTGCTTGACATGTTTTGTTTCACGTGAGGGATCAGCATGGCGCGTGCCGCGTGAGGGGTGTCAGACAACGTTATCTTGCTATAGCTGAGAAATGGCTATACCGACGAAGTTGAAATTTGGTGTGTGTTTTGAGACTACACACCTAGCAATGTCACACAGGTCAAACTCCGGATGACGCCGCACGTGCGCACGTGCGCCGGGTTTCTACGGGCTCGCTCGTCCTTCGCCGGATTAAGGCGTCTTACTGGTAGAGTACCCCAATTTTGTCACAATATACTATAGCTAATATACTTTCTCAATTTAGCTGTGTTTATTGCTTCAAAATGCTCCTAAAAAGGCTAAAGTTTAAAAAAAATCCCACAGACCCCCCAACTGCTCAGTCTTGCTTCGCTCGGCACCCCATACTTTGTACAATTTTGTAATAAAGGGGCCAGGGCCTCCACACAGAGGCTTCCCAGGGGCCTCCACAGGTCTAAATCCGGCCCTGAATGTATCTCCATCTGTAATAACACTAAAACTCGGCCATGAAATAATAGTCAGTGTCTCAGAAACCAGGGAAGTGAAGGGAATTGTACAAAAACAAGTGTGCTCCGCCCCGCATTTGCCCGCCGCCGAGTGGTCCGCTCTGTCCCGCCCTGCCGGAGGGATTACTACCCTAACCGAACCTCCTGACCCAGAGGTTGGCAACCCAGAATTCGAAAAGAGACAGTTTCTTAAAACTTGGCAGAAAAACAGTGCTGATGGAGCCGCAATGTAAATTATGAATGAAAATTACGAACAAGTACAAGTTAATAAGTACAAGAATTCATCCCAATATTTTCCTATACAGGGAGGTCCCGTTATACGAGCATTCGATATATGAGAATCCGATGATACAAAATGTGTAAATTAGGGTCTATTTTCAATATACGAGATGGAAAATCCAATGCTACGACATTCAAACTGGGGTGAGTAAAATTACCAAGTTATTTACTAAAGTAAATTACAAGTTATTTACTAAAATTATAAAGTCATTTACTGACTATATGATTTTACCTAAGGTTGTACGATAATCAATCTGGTGGTGGTATTTCATAATTGTTATTCTTCCTCCTGTCTGTACCCACGGCTGAAATGGCATATTTAACACTTCGCACACACCCTACCACGTATATAACACCACGCTAACCCTAAATAACACCTATAACGGCATTAGAAACACGAGTTATAGTGGTTATATGAGGCCTAACACAAGCGGCCTGCCTCTCGGTGACGCTATAAGACACTGTTATTGTGAAGGCTACGAACACATTTTATTTCCACTGCACTAATGCACTACTTTCGCCACTGCACTAATGTCGCCAGGCACAATATATTACGAATTTTAGCACAAATGCTAAAAGCTCGTTTCGCTCGCTTGGACAATGAGTTAAGAGACGAAATATAACTTTCTGTGCCAAATTTCTTCCTTTGCGCCTGTATCTTTCTTGCCCACACATTCGTGGAAACATTTAACAAGCCTATATGACACCTGATTTTGGCGGAAATAGGTGTATGAGGGTTCATACAATAGGGTATCAGGGTAGATAGATGAAGCAGTACAGTCTGTTCATGCGTGTGGCGAGGACATTGAGATCTTGGAAAGTTTTACATACCTTGGTAGCGCAGTCCATAATGACGGCGGGTCACGCCAAGAAGTCTTTCGGCGGATTGGCATAGCCCACGGTGTTATGGACTCGCTCAGCGGGAGTATTTGGCGTTGTCGGTACCTGTGCAGAAGGACAAAGATTCGGATCTTCAAGTCGCTTGTGATCCCTGTCTTACTCTATGGTTGTGAGACATGGACACTAAATAGTAACTTGAAGAGACGAATCAATGCCTTTGGTAATAAATGTCTTCGCAGAATCATGGGGTATCGCTGGGATGATTACGTGTCAAATCAGCGATTGCACCGTGAGACTGAATCGAGGCCTATTACCTGCATAGTCCGTCAGCGCCAACTTCGGCTATATGGGCACGCTACCCTGAAATTGATCCTTCCCATCGGGTTATATCTGTAAGAGATAATCCGGTGTGGAGGAGGCCAAGGGGGCGCCCACAAGGCTCGTGGCTGGGGCAAGTTGATGTTTCTTGTCGAGAGCTGCTTGGTATGGGAAAGGAGCCTGCATGGGAACTCGCGCGTGGTGACCCCCGGGAGTGGCGTCGTAGGGTGGGCGAGGCGACGTGCCCTCCGGCGTATGCCCCCAATGATTGAATGATTGATTGTAGATAGAGGAAATATGTAATAGAGGTACAGGTTGAAGTTCCCAAACTGCAACCTCGGGACCAGCGTCGAGCCGAGTAATGGAATTTTCCGACTTTTAGAACGTAGATATATTAAGGGGAAAAAAAGCATGAAAATCACATTAAAAAAATCCAACTTCTTCAAAAAGTCAATTTTCTCAGAAATAGTTAACACATTGTTCTTCCTTTTCTTTTCACTTCCACCAGTAGGTGTTCCTGGACGTTTGGGAGCCATAATACCAATAACAGACCTGTAGAAGTACACAAAATAACAGTGTACACAACTCTACAGTCACAACACCACTGAACAATAACAACAAACAAATCGGCGGGAGAAACCAAGCGGCCTAGTGTGGTGGCACCTAGCGGCCGACCCGGCAACTACGGGCCGGGTTTTGGGTGTTCTGCCGTGTTTTGGAAAATCCGGAACCATAGCCGAGTCTTGGGATGCCGAGGTTGGGAACTTCAACCTGTAATTCCTAATAGAGGAAAAAATATGATACTTCTGGTGGCTCGGTACGACAATGTGGCCTACAAAAATTCACAACCCTGGACAATGTACAATGATTCAGATGCCACCCCCCCTTGTCCCTTACGTACCTACCGTACCCTCTCGAGTCTAGTGTATCACACGGTGTCCCCAAGAGTACATACAACGTCTTTGTTGTTTGTATGTATTGTGCCTTGTGAGTCAATTTTAGTGATTTGCTGGTTTACTTAATGTGCTTATTGTGACTTTTTTGTGCTCTGTCCTACTGTGCTGTCACACTCTTAATTCACTATTTTATGTGGTGGTGCGGTGGTGTGGTATATACAGTGGCCGCAAAAAAAATGTATACATTTTGACCGCAAGAAAAATGTATACACCCGAAAGCGCGTAAAGATTTCACCTTCGTTCCCGCCATATAAATGGTGGGCGGAGCTAGTGAGGAGGGAGGGAGGTGGAGGGAGTCTCCCTCCACCCCACCACCAACACACAACCACACTCAGTGCTTTTCGAGAGCTGATAGAGAGAGTTTAGTTTTACGCATGCTCCGGACCGCCCTTTTTGACTTGGCAGCGAACCTTGGAGTGTTATATCTCGGCTCCCACTTGTCAGAATGGGACGTAACAAACTTTCAAATGAAGAGAAGACCCGTGCCCTTACCCTCCTGAAGGAAGGAGCATCTGTGATACGTGTGGCCGCAGAGGTGAACGTTACACGCATGGCGATTTACAACCTGAAGAAAGCTGTTGAGTCATTGCCACCCGGTACCGTTCCGCCAAGGAAACCTGGTTCTGGAGCCCCCAAAAAAACATCTCCTCGGACTGACAAATTATGAGGCGTGAAGTATTGAATGATCCTGCAATAACTGCCGCAGAACTGAAGAAAAATCATCCAGCTTTGTTAGGAAACGTCTCTGTTCGCACCATTCAACATCGCCTGCAAATTTCGCTGAAATTACCAACCCGCCGCGCCGCCAAAAAGCCTTTACTGACAGAAGCTATGAAGAAGAAGCGGCTTTCCTTTTGTAAGAGATACCGGCAGTGGACACCAGAGCAGTGGAAGAAGGTCATGTTCAGTGATGAAAGCACTTTTAGACTGGTTAGGATGGCTTCAACGACAGTGCGCCGTCCAAGTGATGTGTCACGGCACCACCCAAAAATATACCGTGAAGACCGTGAAACACCCAGATAGCGTTATGGTTTGGGGTGGTTTCAGTGGCAATAAGGGCAGGGGAGGTCTGTACTTCCTCCCAAAGAATGTTACCATGAAAGGGGCAAATTACATTGAAGTGTTACGTGATCATCTGTTAGTGCCCTATGCCATTCACGAGTGCGAGGTGTTCATGCAAGATTCTGTCCCTGCCCACCGGTCCAAAGTTGTTCAAAAGTTCCTAACAGACAATAACATCCCTGTGTTGGACTGGCCTGGCAATTCCCCGGACCTAAATCCGATTGAAAACGCCTGGAATGAGATGAAAAAGGCGATCGCGAAGAAACGGCCGACGAACATCAACGAGCTGAAGCAGGCCCTGACGAAGCTGTGGGTGGAAATGGACCTCTCCTACTTCACCAAACTCGCCACTTCCATGCCCAAGAGGATTGGGATGGTCATCCAATACAAGGGAAACATGACCAAGTACTAATATGTGAATAAGAAACCTGTGTCACTGAAACTAAAGTACTGTAAGTTACATATTGTTGTTTTATTGTCCGAAAATTATAAATGTATACATTTTTTTTGCGGCCACTGTAGAGCCATATATTTGAGAGTTTGTTGTGTTTGCTATAGTTTATTTTAGTTTGAAAAACATGTCTTTTTTTTTCTTTCTTTTTTTTTCTTTTAATTGATGGGGTCCTGGAACCAAACCTATATTTTACCATTGGATATGTGTTTTGTTATACGAGATTTCGTTTTACGAGTATGCCAGGTGGAACCTAACTGCTCGTATCTTCGGGACCTCCCTGTATTGTACTGCGGCTATCTATGCCAGTATTTTTTTTTATTTTTTTTTATTTTTTTTTACGATAATTTGAACATTTTTAAGTAGGTGGCAGGAGCCTCACAGGTCTCTTGAAAGAGCCGCAGGTTGCCGACTGCTGTCCTAACGGATGGGTTCTGGGTTATAATGGACGAGAACTGTGCTGTCGCTATCTCTGTTACCACATACGTTTTCTATATATTTTTTGTTCAGAATTCTGTGCAGTATTAATCCACTTCCTCGTAACCTTCAAAACCTATATACATATTGTAGAAATTGTATGGTTGTCTAATTGCGCATACAGCAGCGGCGTAGCTACGGGGGGCATGGGTGGGCACGTGCCCACCCACGAGAAGCCGGTGCCTGCCCAGGTGCCCACCCACTGGCCACGGCTGCCGTGTGGTGTGGGAACCGTGTTCCACTAGGTAGGACTGAGGGAGCATGCATGGAGTATTATGAATAATTTCTACTGATGACTTACCCTCGACCTCAAATACAATAAATATTTTTCCTCTGCTTGAAAGAAAGAAACATGCCTCTGAGTGAGTTAAATTCATATACTTTCTATTGATCACTTTTAACACCAACGAACATAACTAAATTACACCAGTTACCCTTACAAATTTTCTATAATGCCTTGTGTTGGTACTTAATTGGTATGTGTCTCCCTCTTGTACGTGTCTTATACGCGTTCTCTGGAACGACATAACAACACAAAGTAAGTGACCGATCACTCGTGGCCTTGTACGGCTGCTACGGCAGCGACCACCCCGGCTCTCACGTGAGTCACGTCTCACCCAGCCCTGATTCGTATCATCTTTCACTTTCAGGTAGTGAATGTTAAATATAAACCAATATTTTCTAGTTTACATTTTCTAATAATGTACTGTTACAAGGGCGAGAATGTCTCGAGATGTGAGGGGAGTTATTTGAACGAGGTGGCACGCCGCACGCCTGTGGCGGTGTGAGAGGGAGATACACCGAGGGGAACAGCTGATCGACTCATGACGGGGACACACCACCGCCACGAGATAAGCTGGCACCCCGCGCGCCGCCATTCCTCGTTTCAGCGTGTCTGTACCTGCTTCCTCGCCACTGTCGG
Source organism: Chionoecetes opilio (assembly GCA_016584305.1). Lineage (NCBI taxonomy): Eukaryota > Metazoa > Arthropoda > Malacostraca > Decapoda > Majidae > Chionoecetes > Chionoecetes opilio. The sequence goes on from JACEEZ010013248.1 coordinate 105,840, forward strand.
CCCCCGGTGCTTCTCCCTCGAGTTAGTGACTGGTAAGAGACAGTGCACTGTATTGTGGTCTGTGTTAAGGTAGAGAACAGTAAACAGTGACAGTGAGCTGAGTGAGGTAAACTGTGGTGACGCGTTCCCCGTTCGTCCTGCCGCTGCCTATAGTGACCTTGAACTTGTAATTACTTGCTACGTGAGTATACGGCAGAAAAAGGACCCCTGTGTATGCCTAGGCCTTCCCCTTGACTCAGGGGGAAGGCCTAGGACACACACACTCAGGGGCCCTGAGTGTGTGTGAGTAGCCAGACAATTCCAGCACGAGCCCGGTAATCTTGCTACGCGTCCCGTCCCTGGCTCCCGGGCCCCGGCGGGCCGGCACCTGCCAGGCTGCCTGCCCATCTGATCTCACGAGACCAGCCAGAGCAGGTGTTAGGAGCCCACCTGACGACAGTAGGGGCGGGAACGTGGCAGTACGTATGTGTTAGTTCATTCACACACTTCTCGCCATCCACATCTTTACCCAATACCATACATAATATTTATTATTTATCTCTATAACATTGATTGGTGTTATCCATATTATTATTATTTATATATTTTTTATTATTACACTAGTCTGTAATCTTTAGTGTACAACTCCAATGTGATGCTAGTCATGTTGGCAATACACGGATGGGACCGTTGGAAGTGTCTCACTTTTAGCTCAGAAAAAAAATTTGTGAAAACGAAATGCCGACGTGTACGAGATGTTGACACTTATTTGTTTTCTTTTTTTGGTCACAGACTGCCTGCAGTGCCTGAGATCTGACTGTTTCACCTGTTTCACGACCTGCAAAATGACTTCCCAAAAAGCTTTTATTAAGGATTATTTCAAGTTGAACGTGGGAGATGAGATGGTGGGAAGAAAGACTGCAGAAAAAGTAGAAAAAATTGGTTTCGGAAAGTTCAGATGAATCCATTTCTGATGGTGAAGAGTGTAGCAGTGATCCAACCACTTTCACGAGAGATGACACAAGTAAAAATGAAAAAAACATTGAACACGCCAGCACAACCCAAAATCTGATAGAGGCGTGTTCAACATCAGCGGTACCTACTGATATATCAGCTTCTCCATCGTTGGCCCAGCACAGCCTAAACTTGACAAATATCCTAAAACTTTATTTGGAAGAAACCCACTCCTTTCACCAGGATTGGTATGAAGCATTTCCCTGGCTGGAATATTCTCAAAGTACAGATATATATTTTCTTTTGCTTGTTGACATTTTGTATCACCTAATGTAAATGTTGAAAAAACATTCACCACGGGCAGGGTTCAGAAGCTGGAAACATGCAGATGGAAAGACGGGAGCAATTGGGGAAGCATATTCATGCAGCCTACCATGGTGATGCAAGGGTTGCTGGAGTGAATACAAAACAATGAAAGATCAAAACACTTCTTGAGGCAGTTAATAGGAGATCATTTCAAAAAAATAATAAAGTAAATCGCGACTGTTAATAATCCTGGACATACTGCACTCACCGCGCGTGGGGACTGACTGCCTCTTCCCTCTTGTGACTCCACGTGATCAACTTGTCACGTGACACCAGTGATGACATCATGAGACGTCTGATTATATGGCGGTCTCCCATTGGTTCCCGCCGCCGCGGGCGCGCATAAACATATGAACGTGCTAACACACTCGCTATATTAACCCCATTCGCTATATTTTTTTTTTCTTCTTTTCTTGCATGTCCCCTTTTAGTACATACAACTACGTACAATTGTATGTTCACCAATACACATATTTACACTCCTACATGTTGCGATGACAGTCAACACCTAATCCCGACTAATTGCCTCCCGCAGCCGCATAGCCCGACGCGCCCTTTTGTAAGGCAGTCTGCCAGTTGCTTCGATGTCTCCACCCACGTTACCCCCTTTAAATTTCCCCCTTGATCCAACATATCTCGAAGCACTGATATATCAATCCTCAGACGCTGTTGTCCCAATTTATAGGTGTATAGGGCTTCCACTACGTTTACAGTTGTCACAAAACACCTGATAGGGATCCTCCCACATCCGGAGATCTCCTGCAGAATACTGGCCACATACACCGCAGTACTAGCCCCATCCAGAAGTGCCAGGGTCTCAGCAGCAAGAGTTGAATTGACCACCCGTCGAACCTTCCTTGACTGCCAGTAAATGGGCCCTGTACATTATTAGTGTCGCACAGAAAGATAATAAAGCCCCTTGAGATCCATGTCCCTGCAGGTTGGCGAAGGATGCGTCAGCGTAGCACTCAATGTGGCACTCATCAAAAGGTCTAATCCTCGGAAAAACACCCAACATTATCCTTTTTTCACACGCTCAATCCCCTTTGTTTAGTCTCAATATGTCAGACCCCGTAGCCTTTGGAATTGAAACACTCAGCTCGCACACATCGAACGCTATATCGGGCGAGTGTGAGTAGCCATCCAATTAGTTGCCCGACCAACCCACGATATTCTGTTTTCTCTCGTTCTGACAAATCACCTCGTCTTTCCAACGCCCGACGCTTGCAAAGGGGCAACCGGATTCAACGATGCTCCATACTGAAACGGCGATTGTGAATACCGCCTTTCCTCTGTGGTAACTACGTTGAGCCCACATATTTAAAAGCACTCTGAATCGAAAGACCCGACTTGGAAGGTCCTACCGCAACTGTTTTATAAACGTGCTGCTAAAAGTTCATAGTACCAGCCCACAAGAAGTCATCCACATATACGCATATGATACCCTCTTTCCACCATGTTGGCTCCACGAAAACAATGCAGGGTCCAGGGACGATATCTTGGCACCGGACATATCAGCTGTTCCTTCACCCTCATGTACCATGCCCTGCCGCGTCGCACAAACCATACACAGTCTTCCTCAGACGCCACAATAAACCATTGTCGAACTCAGGAGGAGGTATCAGGTACACTTCACGCTCTATTTGTTCCCTTGGAGGTACGCAGCTTGTATGTCCATTGGGGTGGCACCCCAACCATTAGCTGAGCGAGTACCATTGCCAAACGGACACCTCCTTTGAACAGTGGGAGGTTCTTCTGCAGCCCCTATGGTGTCCCCCCTCAAAGCCCCTGGCTACCAAACGTGCCTTCACAATAGTCTTCCCTTCCTTCAGCTTTTCTGTGAAAACCCCCACGTACAGATATAGCTTGTTGACCCACATTCTCCACCTCTTCATACACCTCCTTGGTCCTCCAATTCTCAATCTCTTTTTCCTTAGCACACACCACCTCATCTGTATTAAAAAACACAAGCATTTCTGTCGCCTCGTCCACTGTTTCCCATGACGTAAAATCTCTGTCCAGTCCATCCAATTAATGTTACCATCTTTGTCACTTTTAATGTTGTAGCAGTTGGAGTATCGACCAGTCGCCTTCCCCGCCCGACTAACAATTTACCAGATATCCACTCACCACTCGCTTTCTCAACGCCCTTGATCCTTTGACCCATTTTTAACTCTCACTACAGGAATTGCCACACCCCGAGGCACTCGCACCCGTGTCCGTCTGCCGAACGTCACCGTTGTGGCCATCCACAGCCACCTCCCGCCCCCTCCCCACAACATCAACAATTTCACGAGGATGGTCGTCATCATCCGAGTCCATGTCTGAATCCCCGAACCCAAATTTTCCACATCACCACACACACTAGGAGCTCGCAGAGCACGGGTTTATTGGACTGAGGACACATCTTTCTCATTTGACACTGCAGCGGGATAAAACACTGGTCGGTCCCTGTGGCAATTCGACATGTGTGCACCCTAACACACATTCCACCGGCTTCACTAAAATTGTTTTCCGTCTTTCCCCAAATTTTATGGTACCAGGTCGCGCCACTTTTTTACTGTCTAGACGCTTGTAGTAAACATCATCTCGTATTGTAGGTCCCCGGGGGTCGCTGTTTTTCTCACATTATGACGAATGCTCTAGTCGCCTTTCACTAGATTCCGCTACGGTAAATGCTCTCCGTGCCGCGTAAAATGCTTTCGGTTTTATCCTTCACTATACCTGCAGGTGTGGCCTCGCCGTCTAGCGCCGGTAGATTATCATAAAAGGCCCCAGGAATCCCGGGTTCTGGCCAAATACCAGCTGGTTGGGCGAGTAAACCCGAAAATGTTTGACAGTGCTTTCCTGGCAGCCACAGCCCAAGCCAGAGCAACATCTAAATCACACCCAGGACAATCCGCCAAAATCTTGTTTTACCATTCCTCCCAAACAGCATTGAGCCTCACAAACACCATTACTCCAAGGGCTTTCAGCTGCCGTCGTTATAATCTTAACATTGAATGCCTCACCTAGAGACCTATATCTGAATTATTAAATTCACAGCCATTATCTGATAAGATTTTTCCTGGGGCACCAATAGCACAACCCAAACCCGAGAATATTCCCCGAATAATATGCCCCCCATTCTTGTCTGGAACAACCACAGAAGTACAATATCTTGTATACAGGTCCACTATCACCAAAAAATACTTCTTGCCCCACGACTTAAGGTCCATGGCAATCACCTCGTTAAACCTGCTAGCCAACGGGACACTCACCACTGTCTCGGGCTCGGTTTCTTATACCGTTTGCACACGTAACAGTCACTTGTCACTGTATCAATCCTCCGTTCCAGGTTCGAGTCCCTAATGTCGGCATCTCTCACAAGCTTCTTCAATTTTTCTGCTGTAGGGTGTCCAAACTGACGATGAAGTTTCAAGGCCCTTTTTCTCGATGTCCCGTCCTTGTAGAGTGCCACGAGTGCCTCAGCTATACTAACTTCCCAGTTTAGTCATGCCGATAACGGCACCAGATAGTGTCCTGACGATGATGTACGTAGATTGACGACGTCCCTTTTTCCGCCCATTTTTGATTTGTTTTTGTCTCACAGTTGATTATCATTTGGCTCTTTTCATAGACGATCTACTCACACAACGGTAAATTACAGTTCACCACATCAGAGGTCACATTGGCACGCATATTCCCTATACAACAGGGAAACGTAACTTTCTTGAAGGAAGTCACAGAAATACCTTTGCCAAATGTGAAGCTGGAATTAGAAACATTCCTCTTTCACAAGTCCACGCTCATATTCATCAACCCAATTTACTTTACGCTTCGAGCCAACGTGAACCCCACACAGTTTTTTGTACAACCTGTATCAAGGACGGCACACCCCTTTGATTCACTCACTAGTTTCAATAAATTGTCTCGCTATCTTATCATTCACAAAAGCCCAGAATAAGTTCAAATGGTTCCTCAACGTACCCACCATGGCCTCCTTTGTTTTCGTAGGGCTTTAGGGCAATCACGTGCCCAGTGATATATCGATTCACAAATAGCACATTTGGATATTGTACCATATGCCCCCATAGGGTTTTTTCTTCCTCCTATCCTGTCTTTTACGTCCACTATTACCACGCCCACGGGCATAGCCTTGCGGTCCCCGCCAACCACGTTACTTCGACTGGGTTCCGCCCACATACAGGGCTCCTCACTTTCCCCAACAGTGCCCTCATTTCCCACAAAAAAAGGGTTTGATTTTATTGTTTTGTGGGCGCTCAGTCCCTTCGCACCACTCGAAAATTCGGTTGAGCGTCGCCTCATATTATCGTATGTAACACCTGTGTTGCTGAAAGACTAATTGCTTCTCTCTTTCCTCTAACAAACATGAAGCCAATAACATGAAGGCCAACACCGAATCATCAAGCTTCAATCCCTGCTTTGTAACACCATGGTACGTATTTCAAACTCTGACACAAAGTCCCTTTAAACTCTGCTCTCTCTTTTCTCCGTGGCTAATACAAAGCCTCAAATGCTGCAAATTTCCTTCTTCCTTCATCGACCAAAAACACATCATCCGTCTCTTCAATAACACTTCCAAGCCATCCTCTGCCTCCAACTTGGTCTTATCAATTTTCCCACGATGCACTTCTGGCCCGCCCGGAAAGTGACAGAGTATTGCCAGCGCACGCTTCTTCTTTTCAATTGTGGTCAGTCTACACCACACACCTACATCCTCCTCCACATCTCGTATTCTTCATCATGCTCCAATTTCGGAGGCCACTTCAGTGAACACGCCATTAGTGCAGTTGTGGAAAAAAATACGCTCTGCTACCAATGTTTTAATCCTGCACTACTGCACTCACCGCGCGCTGGGGACCGACTGCCTCTTCCCTCTTGTGACTCCACTGGTCAACTTGTCACGTGATCACCAGTGATGACATCATGAGACTCTGATTATATGGCGGTCTCCCATTGGTTCCCGCCGCGGCGGGCGCGCATAAACATATGAACTGCTAACACACTCGCTATATTAAACAGCGACTACATTAAGTCATTAGGGGAGGAATTTTGGTGACTTGTACCCAGAAACTGGCTGAAAGAGGGCATAGAGAAGGAGAAGAAAGTGACAATCCTGGCAATGTTAGGCAGATTTTAGAGTTAGTAGTGCCATGATCCAATTATAAAAGATCGGGTTTGAGGGGGGGACCAAAAAATGCTAAGTACACATCTCCAGAGATACAAAAAGAATAATTTCCATTCTAGCTGAGATGATAAGGACAGAAATTGTGAATGAAGTAAAGGAAGCTAATTTTTCTCCATTATAGTTGATGAAAAAAAGGATGTATCAAAGACAGAACAGTTATCACTCAATTCAGGTATTATTACAAACATAATGTGTATGAAAGTCTCTGGACTTTAAAGTTGCTTTTAAACTAGATACAAAGCACTAACAGAGAAATACTTGGTGGTTCTGAAAAGTCATGGAATTGATTTTAAGGCCAATTTAGTGGGTCAAGGGTATGATGGTGGCGTCAGTGATGATGGCAGACACTCAGGAGTGGCAGCACGCATAAGCAAGAGGCACCATTTGCTTCTATGTACACTGTCATGCCCATCGTCTAAACCTTGTTCTTATAGATGTTGTCAAATCTTTACCAGATGCTGCACAGTTTTTTCTCATTATTGGAAAAACTGTATGTATTCATCATGGATCTTTTGTCCATGCAAAATGGTTGGATTGCAAAAGGAATGTACCCCAATGAGCAAACAAGAGAGCTAAAACGACTTTCAGATACCAGATGGGCTTGCAGGTATGATACTTGCAAAGTAATGAAAGAGAGGCTGAATGCCGTTCTTTCGTGTTCTAGAAGGTTTAGCAAATGACTGCAATTACTGATAGAGCTATTGATGCAAGAGGATTTTAGGTCAAATAGATGCTGGTTTGCTATGAAGCTAGCCATTATGACACATATTCTTGGTTGGATAAATCAGTTATCAAATTTGCTACAATCAGGCCAATCTTGACTGGTAAAAGCTGTAGAATTAATTGAAACTGTAAAAGCCACCTTTAAGAAATGCGTCAGACCCAAGCCTCTTTGATGCTTTGTGGAATGAAGTTGAGAGAAACTCAGCAGCTCATGTTTGATACTTCAGAGTGTAGAATTTTGTAGATCACCAAGGAAACGGAAACTCTACAAAATTGCAGGATTTTGTTGTTACTGATTATATGGAAAACAGTCAGGGAGCACACACTCTGATTTCAGTGTTAAGGATTCAACACAAATTAACTTCTCTCCTATTCTAGATCATATGTTAACAGAAAGACAAGGCGCTTCAATAATGAAGCATGTTAATTTATGAAAGCATTACAGGCACTGGGAAACCACAAAATAAGGAGTTCTTAAACTTTTGAGAAAATGTCTGGACATTATTCATGGATTTCGTGCTAATGAGGAAAATCTTTAAACCATGAGCTGCACTCTGCAAAACGCATGTTAGAAAGACGCTATAAGATGTAAAATGACAATGAAAAACCCAAATCACTGTTAGATTTAGTGAGAATTCTTGGGCCATATGAAGATTTAGTGAGAATTCTTGGTCCATATGAAGAGCCCTTTCCCGAGTTCTACAGACTGGCCAAAATTATGTAGTATTACCTGTGTCATCAGCTCAGCAGAGAGAAGCTTTTCTGCTCTGAAATTAATCAAAAATACACTGAGAAATACAATGGCAATGAGAGATTAGGTAATTTTTCTGTGTTGTCAATTTAAAACAGGCGAGTTAAAAGCCTTGATTTAGAAGAATTTGTTTATAGTTTGCTGAGAGCCACAAGAACAGAAAAAAATTTTCTTTAAATGAGGTATTCTCACTTTCTCAGGGAATTTTTTTTTTTTTTGCCTGCTGCTTTAAAACTTCTGCATTTTCTTTATTTTCAGTATCAATTATGTTATTTTCTATTTTGTAGAGTGGTAAAATATGTATTTCATTTTTTTTTATACTGCTTATTTCGTTCTCCATCAGCAACTGGATGATACCCTACAGTACTCAACACACACTCCTAGAATAAAATTCTAATAAACCTTCCATAGTCCATACGAAAATCAGATAAACTCTTGATATAGGTCAGAATGCAAAATATGCAAGGGGGGGATGGTCTTGGCACTGAAGTGAAAATAAGTCCCCAGGGCCCCACCAAACTCCTCAGCTGTATGGGGCTTGTTCGGCTTTTCTAGTTGCCCACCAAAAGTCAGCTGTGCCCCCCCAGGTGCCCACCCAATCATAAATACCTAGCTACGCCACTGGCATACAGACACACCCTCCCCTTCTAGAAGCCCCCTTCCCCCCTCTTTTTGGAGGTCAGGTTAGGTTAATCTCGCCGGGGGTTGTTGGGGACAGCCTGGTAAAAAATTACTTCATGATTGCAAAAAAAATTTAAAGATTTATTTTGTCCGCTAAATATGTGATGCTTTTCCAAATGGATATAGTTTTCCTGTTTCAAACCTCAAAAAAATGTATTTAGGAATCCGAAAAAGTGATGACAAATACCTAAAAATACACTTTTTAGACGTTTTGACTGAAAAAAACACTTACCATTTGTAAAAGTATCAAATAATAACCTAATCAAATCATTAAACTAACCTAACCTAACCCTCAAACTAACCTAATTAACCTAAACAATCAAGTACACATGACACATACAAGATATCGGAAAATTATATAAACCGCTCACCGAGAGGGTAAAATGGTGAATAACTTCCCAGAGATGCCTTACTTTCCGTGACAAAGTAGCTGAATCTTGTGGAGGGGTCGCTGAGGGTTGTAGAGGATGCGTCCTGTTGAAGAAAGACTTGGAACCTTTTGTTTGTGTGCTTGTTGACCTGGCTGGCTATCCCACCAAGTGTTTCTTCTTCCATAGAGTGGGACCTTACTCTTGATCTCACGCCACATTCTCTCTGTGGTGTGTGTATGAGTGAGCAGCCTTGTTGTTTGGATTAAATGCATGATTCACTGTAGGGTGTTGACCGTCCTCATCTGATGGACACTTGTAGGCTTTCCAACTCGCAGATATAATAGTTGTTCCAGGCTCAATTGTTGCCTTCATGATGCGTAGAAGAGTCTTGCTGTTACGCTTCAATACGGGCACCGGGAAGCAGCTTCCTGTTTCCCGACACGCCCGCCCAACACCTGCTGTCCCTCCAGGATTACCCCAACGCTGTATTCTCTTGTGCAGAATTTACTTTTGTCTATTGCCACTATTTTCCCTCCACCACCAATCTCCCCTCTCCACCATTCTACCAGTATCTCCTGACAAAAGCTGGCCCGCCCAGGCACAAATACAGTAAAAGCCTTATAACTCGGCACGTTAGGGGCTCTGACCCTTGCCGAGTTATTCAATGTGCCGAGTTATGCAATGTCCTCCTCTGATATGGGGGAAAAAAAAAAAAAAAAAAAAAAAAAAAAAAAAAAAATACAGTACAGATTTGATATCAAACTCAGCACAAATAGCACGCATGGACGCACCTGCATCCATCCTTGCCAGCACTTTCACCTTTTCCTGCAGCTCAGGCTCTTCAATTTAATTCCCTTCCTGCTGGAGACACCCTTGCGTGATGGAGCTGACATCTTGATATACAGTACTGTATGATGTAATCCCAAAACACGTAAAATAGGTGGCAAATTAAAGCAAAGGTCGGGAACCAGCGTTTAGGCTGAGCCGTGTTTTTATCGTCCAAGCACCGTCTTGGATTACGAATCCCAATCAAATAACACTTGCTGAAATGTGTGTTATACTACTTTGTGATATTGTTTTCAATGTTTTGCATTGATTATTATTTCGGCTCCTACCAAGCTTGTGTTTTTGAAGCAGAAACCAATCCTTTTTCAATTTCGACCAAAAACGGAATTCATATCCAAGACGGTGTTTTGGGATTACATCATACAGTACTGTATTTCAAGATGTCAGCTCCATCACGCAAGGGTGTCTCCAGCAGGAAGGGAATTAAATTGAAGAGCCTGAGCCTGCAGGAAAAGATCAAAAGGACAAAAATACGACTTTATGCGACTGACGATATGCCGAGTGTAAGTGAAGAGATGCAGTTATAACATCAATATGCCGAGATACATTATTTTTTGCCGACTTTCTGTTTACATGTTCACAGAAGAGGTTGTGAGGGCATGATATGCCGAGTGAAAACCAAGAGATGCAGTTTAGGTGAGGCGGTAGCAGAGTGGTTCGATCCCGAGTGAGACCCATAAATCCACTTGAAATCTTTCTGCACCGTCGAGTGGCCTAAGAACACCCACATGCCCTGTCCTCTTTTAAGGACAGCTTTTAAGGCCCTGTCCTCATTAACTCTACCTTCGACTGCGAGTGCATGGGAGGACACGGGGCGGCATGAGCCTCTAATCACAGGCGTCACTATAACAATCCTGCCTGTGCCACCACGGGCGAGGGCCAATCATCACAGCCCTCGAGTGAGCCTCCAGGGCCTACCATTCCACCAACCCTGGAGCTCACTGCCTACACGCGCTATAGGTATAGGTGTATAAAAAAAATAAAAAAAAATCTGTCTTTGCCATGCCGAGTTATATCAAATTCAGAGTTATAAGGCTTTTACTGTACTATGCTCGCTCAGGTCAAGTTCACGTCAGATGTTAACACACATGAGAAACACTGGTAACTATGCATTCAGGAATATCAGTAAGGTTTCTGTGTCCAGATGTACGTTATCATAGAAAGTACGTATTCCTGTAAGTGGCTAGGCTCCACGAGTCCACGTGCACTTTTTCTTTTTGTTCTTGTTTTGTGGCGAGGTGCAGGCATTGGTCCTGGACGTGTGAGGACGGGGCTGTGTTGTCCATGAGAAATGATGAGGGAGCCAGAGAGGAGGAGGGAGAGGAGGCCTTGCCAAGTGTGGTGTGAGTGAGGCAGGAAGCAGGGTGTGGGCCCCGCAGGCAGGAGCAGAGTGTCAGGGCAGCGCGAGGCTCTCTGTGTGCTGACTGTCACCACTGTTGCAGGTGCTGAGGTCACAGTCCAAGTCGGCTGCTCCACCCGGTACTGACCCAGCTCGCTCTGGCATCCTCGAGGGTTCCCGCAGGACCGCGTCGCGTGTGCTGGCGAGAGTATTGCTGCGGTGGAGGCTGTGAGGCCGGGCAGCAGTATGAGTGGCTGGGAGCAGCAGGATCAATCTGCCTCAGGTGTGGGAAGGCACAGGTGTAATGGCAAGAATCTCTTGGAGGCAGGCAGCTCAGGCCACAAGACAGGCAGTGAGCTGAAGTGCCAACAGTGGGACAAAACATTCAAATGCAAGAGTAAGCTTGAGGCACATTCCGTGATGCACAGTGGTGTTAAGAATTATGAATGTCTGGAGTGTGGGAAAAGATTTGCTAGAAAAAGTTATCTCACCACACACACCCTGACACACAGTGGTGTTAAAAATTATGAATGTCTGGTGTGTGAGAAATTTTTTACTGAAAAGAGTTACCTCACCACACACACCCTGACACACAGTGGTGTTAAAAATCATGAATGTCTGGACTGTGGGAAAATGTTCACTCAAAAGTCTAACCTCACCACACACATCCTGACACACAGTGGTGTTAAAAATTATGAATGCCTAGAGTGTGGGAAAAGGTTTTATTCCAGTTCTAAACTCAATGTACACACCCTGAGACACGCTGGCTATAGGAAATTCAAGTGTGATATTTGTAGCAAGTGTTTCTATACAAAGAGTGAAATTGCCAGACACGTGAAGATCCACTTTTGAGGTGGTGTGTTGTGTGGACAAGTGTGGTTGTACTCGTGCCTATGAGAGTGTGTCCTGTGTGGCAATGGGCCAATTTTTTAAACATGACTAGGGAGAGTAACGTGGAGCTTCCATGTTAGACTCAAGTGGTACCAATCCCAAGAACGCGTTTTTTAGACACCAACATGGAGAGCTAACATGGTCTTATGCTGATCCACAGTTAATACCACTGTGCCTGGGTTGGCAGCCCTGAACCAGGGAAATCTTTTGTTGGGGAGACGAGAGCGGAGGAGGCATTTGTCTCCGCGCTCTGCTACCGAGAACAGCAACACACACCATAGCACACCATCCGGGAAAAGGTCCTGACAAAAGAGACATTGCCATGGAAAAGGCAGCCAATACATGCCTTTGCAGGATATTATGACCAGGGCTTTGAAACGGTTTAAGAAAACGAAAACCAAAACCAAAACTAACGAAATAATACTGAACAAAAACAGAAACGAAAACGTTATCATATATACTGTTCCGGAGCAAAACGCTAGTTTAATATCCCTGTAACCGGTTAATAACGTTATATACGCTTTAATACTCCAATATTTCAGTTTCCGTATTAGCCTTCTCTGAGTTAGTGTCAAAAGCTTGTTTTCAAATGTACAATCTGTCCAGCCTTCGCTCTCTTGTGTTATGTTTGTTACTCTTGAATAAAAAAATCATCAATTCGTCCTACAAGATCTCTGTGTAAATACAAACTGTCCAAGCCTCTGGTATTCTATGTTGTTTTTCCCGGTAGTGGGTTCCCTGCTGCTTGATGACTTTGTCACAAATGTTGCAGTGTAGTAGTGAGCAACAACGGTCTGCAATGTGGTGGCTCCTTCCTTCCACTCTGATGACTAGGGATTATGTCAGCTCTTTACCATGCCTTGGGGACTGCCAGGTATCAATGAACAGTCAATGCCATGTATTGGTGCACTTAGTTGTTGTCTGCTTTCTTCTAAGATGTTTGCACACACGCCATCTGCTCCCGTGGCCTTTCTCTCTTCAAGGTCTTTTGGCACATTCTGTATTTCTTCTCTATTCACCTTAATTTAATGATGATGCTCAAGTTTACAAAACAATTCAAAGACCACAACATCCAGAAATGTTACAATGTGCTATCAATAAATAGTTATACTGGTGGACAAAAGTGTATGTTACCTTTGAATGTTGATGAGTGTAAAGTAATGCATGTAGACAGACGGAACCCATGCCACCTGTATCCCATGAATAACACCCGGCTACTGAAAAAGAAAAACACACCTTGGAGTATACAGTACTCGTCAAAAGTATGCGGCGCCCTGCTCGAGGCGCCGCATACTTATGGTGAAGAAAGAATGATGCTCATGCGGGTGAAATATTCTAGACAGAAGTATGCGGCACGAAGATGACATCACGGCAACCTTGAGCCGTCGACACAAGGCCAGGCGAGGCGCCAGTAGCCTCCAGGCTTTCAGAGTGAGCTGTTGTCTGCCGTGTCTTGCTCTGCGACCCTGCCTTGTGTTTTGCACTTATCAGTGGTGATTGTGGTATTATATTTTTATTATGGCACCTACCAAGGAACTAAGCAAAGAAACCATTGCTCAGATCATTGCTTTAAAGGACACAGGCCACGAAACTAAAGAAATAAGTGAGTTGTTGTGTGTGGCTAAGTCAACAGTGAGGAAGTACTTGGCGCATTTCAGAGAGGAAAAGAGCGGTGAAACACCATCACAGAAACTTTGGCCTGGTCGTCCCAGGAAGATTTCTCAAAGGTCTGTGAATGTTCTAAAACGTTCGTTGGAGAGTACCCCTCACGTTACAGCAAGGGTATTGAAGGAAAACAACCCTGAAATGTTTGGTGCAGTGTCTGTGCGTACCGTATCTCGCCGAGTGCACGAGTTGGGTTATACTAGCCACAAGCCACTAAAGAAGCCACTTCTTACACACGCACACAGAGCTCGCAGGGTCACCTTCACCAAGAAATATCTTGCTTGGACTGATGATGACTGGTTGTCAGTGTTGTGGTCTGATAAGGCAACATTTACTGTGACATGTAACCGAGGAGCTCGAGTGTACCGTCGCCCAGGCAGTGATCCCCTCGACTCACGGTATGTGGAGAGCACCGTAAAACACCCAGATTCACTTATGGTGTGGGGTTGTTTCTCTGGCAGAGGCTTAGGCAGGCTTATCGTGCTTCCTAAAAACCTTAAAGTGAATCAAGGTGTTTACCTGCAGCTGCTTTGTGAACATTTGCCAGATTCTTTCGAGCTCACACATGCCAGTGTGTTTCAACAGGACGGTGCTCCTGCTCACACTGCCAAATCTGTCACTCAGTGGCTTGATGACTGCATGGTACCCTTCATAAAGGATTGGCCAGGTAACAGCCCGGACCTCAACCCAATTGAGAACCTCTGGCACATGGTCAAGAAGGATCTGCAGGGGAAAGACGTCAGCTCCATACCCAAGCTCGCGAAGGCCATCTGTGAGTCCTGGGCAAACACCTCACCTGAACACCTAAGAAACCTAGCTCTTTCACTACCCCGATGTCTCCAAGCCGTGAAGAAGAGAAAAGGCCACCCAACCAAGTATTAAACAGTAATTATAATACATTATTTTCTATAAATTTCCTTATGTATTGTTTGTTGTGCGGGAGCGGGAGCAGGCGCCGCATACTTTTGACGAGTACTGTAGGTGACACCCAATCTTAAAGTAATTGTCCAGACCCATTTTGTTTTTGCATAAATATGTTGAATGTTCATTCAAAACACCTAATCCACAAAAAATAATTCATTTCCACGCCTTATTTCCGTAAAAACACGACTTTTGTAAAAAGCGCGGGGAAAAAAAGTTTCATCCCTCCAACAGGCCTGCGAATATTATTGATGACGTCACACGAGGAGTTCACCGAGAGAGAGAGGGGGGGGGATGCTGGAGTCCTTCAAGAATCTGCTATTATTCACTACTTCATCCCCAACACCCACCCACATCCCACAACACACACCCCTGTTCCCACCCACATCCCCGCTTCCAACACCCATCCCCTTCCCCCACCCACATTCCCTAACATCCACCCCCGTTCCCACCCACTTCCCCCACCACCAACACCCACCCCCTTCCCCCACCACCAACACCCACCCCCTCCCCCACCACCAACACCCACCCACTTCCTCCACACCAAACACCACCCACTTCCCCCACCACCAACACCACCCACTTCCCCCACCACCAACACCCACCCCCTTCCCCCACCACCAACACCCACCCACTTCCCCCACCACCAACACCCACCCCCTTCCCCCACCACCAACACCCCCCCACTTCCCCACCCCTAACACCCACCCCTTCCCCCACCACCATACCCACCCCCTTCCCCCACCACCAACACCCACCCCCTTCCCCCACCACAACACCCACCCCCTTCCCCCACCACCAACACCCACCCACTTCCCCCACCACTAACACCACCCCTTCCCCACCACTAACAACCATCCCCTTCCCCCACCACCAACACCCACCTACTTCCCCCACCACCAACACCCACCTACTTCCCCCACCACTAACACCCACCCCTTCCCCCACCACTAACAACCATCCCCTTCCCACCACCAACACCACTACTTCCCCCACCACTAACACCCTCCCCCTTCCCCAACCACCAACACCCACCCCCTTCCCCCCACCACCAACACCCACCCTTCCCCCACCACTAACAACCATCCCCTTCCCCACCACCAACACCCACCTACTTCCCCCACCACTAACTACCTTCACCGAAATGCACCAACGTCGTCCGACGCACCAACATTTTTTACACATTTCTCGCCTATTGGTCTGATACGTGTGCAAACTTCTCTGGAGAGGCACAGCTTTCTTGCTGCACTAATCTGCATGATGTATATAGGCGATATGCATGTGTATACCATATCGCAAAAAAAATTTATCAAACACCCAAAATTCTTCAAGCACTATGTTTATATTGCCTAGATTTACGTGTATTTCTATGAGCGCGGGAGGGAGGAAGCTCCTGGGCTGACGTCACCGAGCCATGGTGCCGTCGTCTGCCAGTTGCCAGTAGCGTTTTCGAAGCTCGGGAAATTTACAGATTTTGATTGCGGATTATTAAAAAACGGCTGACTGAATGCAAAAAATGACAACATATTGTTGATACACTCGATAATGGCTATATTCTAACTACATCAAATCAGGAATGATGAAATGGTCTGGACGATTACTTTAAGAGGCAAGGGAGGGAGCGCTCATAAAGGGTAGCTCTTTTCAGCAGATTCTGAACATGCCGGTTATGGTTGTTTTTAAGGATATTTGGTCACTCTGGATTTTCTTTTATTGACTCAAATATCCTTTAAAATGACACTTTACATACCTTCTGGCATCTTTGGGGAACAAATGCAGCCTCACTCCAGGGTGTGTACGTCTCTTCTTGTCACACACACAGCAGCAATAGCGAGAAGCGACGGGCGACATTCTTGCGTCTGGGGTGTCAGTAGCCATGTGGGCCCTTGTGGGGCTGTTTGTTTACATTCCCTGAAGAGGCGATGGTGGCGCCATCTAAGCGCCAGCAAGTGCATAGCGCAGGGATTTTCTGCTGCCATAGGACACCACCTTCCTCGTTCTCTATCTTCCTTGGGAAGGGGTGAGAGGAGGAAATAGCCAGCTGGCGTGTGTGTGGGGAGGGTGTGAGGAAGGTGACAGGGGTTACAACCTCTGTGTGTCTTGGCTGTGGCTAACTAGCGTGGGAACATTGGAGGTTTTGGCTAACTAGCGTGGGAACATTGCGGGTTTTGGCTAACTAGCGTGGGAACATTGCGAGTTTTGGCTAACTAGCGTGTGTGCCTTGGCTGTGGCTAACTAGCGTGGGAACATTGGGGGTTTTGGCGCAGCAAATACAAAGCTAGGAGCGAAAAGGCTACATTTCTAGCGTTTGCCCAGACTCCCCTTTCCACACACACACAATCTAGCCTCATCACATAAACCTATGGGGGGGGCACTGCCCCCCCACTGTGGGGGACACTGCATTTTCATGGGAGGGGGAGCATGCCCCCCCCCCCCGTACCTACGCCAGGGCAGCAGAAAGCCTTGGGACCCTGCCGGCTTCGCGGTGACGTCATGACTAGGCTCCGCCCACGTAAATATATTTAAAAAAAAAACTTTTGTTCCTGGTTCAATCTTGGATCTGATTACAGTTTTAGAATTGGCATTTCATATCATGAATTTTGATATATCTACCATGGTTTTTAATGCGATATTTAAAAAGTCGATAAAAATTAGAAGAAATATGGCGCTGGTGGCGCCCCCTATATAGTCTGTTTATTTTGATCATTCTCCCGCCAATTCCAGGTTTATGAGGATTTTCTTGTTTGTCTGATTTGTATCCAACATTTCCATATTGATAATGTACGAAGTGAGGCCTGTTATGAGGCTATTGACAGGAAGGCTCGCTGTCATGGTCTGGCAAGGTAACTCTGCAAAAAAACTTTAATTCTTTGGTTTGAGGCAATAATTGTGTTAGATAATTAAACCAATATGTTTGCAATATTTTTTAAATATGTTATCATGCTTGTTTCACGGTCCTAAGTTCGGGCTTGGCGTAACCCTTATGTATTTTTGTTATTCCATTCTTTTTTCCATCTATCCCCTAAGCTTAGATGTCTTAGGTTTTATTTTCTTGATTTATTGGAAGGTTTGTTCATTCATTTACGCCGTCATGATGTCTGGGTAGCGGAAAGTACTCTCGGTGTTCACCCTGTGACGTCACCACTTGCCCCCAATTCTAACCTAACCTCCGCCTCATCAAATCTAACCTAACCTCCTTCAGGGGAGGGTTCCGCCCCCCTCAACCCCCCCGATAATCTAACCTATCCTCTTAACAGCCCCCTAGACCCCCCCCCCCGGTAACCTAACAAAATTGTACCTGACCTCTTAGCGGGGGGGGGGGGGGGTTCTCGACACTCCGGTCATCATTCTATTGGTGAAGATAGTCAGGTTCACACGTCTCTGGACTCAGAAAAAATCCAATCCATTAGCCCTTAATATAGGGAATTTTTACAACACCCCTAACTCATAAACTATGTGGTTGCGATGCATATTACATTATATTAAATATAATATAGGCGATGTAGGAAAATTTCTTATGGTTAGTAAGCAGGGTAGAACAAGAAGTAACGGATTTAAGCAGGAAAAGCTTAGATTTAAAAAAGAAATAGGGGGCAACTGGTTCACAAATAGGGTGTTAAATGATTGGAATGGACTCAGTCGTCAGGTGGTCAATGCGGAGTCTATTGGGGTCATTAAAAGGAGGCTGGATAAATTCATGGATGGGGATGAAAGGTGGATGTAGGTAGTGTTAAGTAACAGGAACTACCTCGTGTAGGTCTCACGGCCTCTTGTAGCTTCCCTATGTTCTTATGTTCTTATATCTCTCTGCTTTACTGACCGCAACCTTCAGGGGAGTGCAGTCAGTTCGTACACAAGTTGTTTCATACACTAGTAAATTTGTACACCAAAAAGTTGTTTCGTAGTCTATATGAAACCATAGTCGTTTCCTACACTCAGCTCAGAGTTGAACTAGACTACTAGAGTTACCAAACGACATCATATACACACAACCCTCGTTTTCCCGGACCTCCATTTCCCAGATATCGGATTTGCCGGTCAAAATCCAAGGTCCAGGGATATGTCAGAGTCCCGGACAAATGCCTGGTCCAGTTCGTAAATCAACGAAGTTGTCAGGCGGTCCGAGCGTCTCCTGTCACCCATGGTCAGTGGCCGCGCCTCCCGCCAGGTGGCAGCATGCTCAGCGGTCGTATTGTTTACATTTGGGCACAAGACACACACGGTTCACCTGCACCACCTCCGTCAGTCCCCTGATCCCCACTGCCCCTGGTGCAGGAACGTCTCTGAAACTATTGAACACTTTCTGCAGCAGTGTCCGCGCTTCCACTCCCATCATGTAGTGCTACACTCTCAACTCCTCACCCTTAACGTCGCCACCTGTGACCTGCCCACCCTGCTGGCGGGAGCTGGCGTCCACCCCTCCCGGCAACACGCTGTCATCCGCCTCACCTGTGCCTTCCTGAGGAAGACAGGTTGCCTGGTTACAGCACCTGTGATAGCATCATAGGACATCACCAGGATTCATAGTGTTCCCCAAGGGATCCTCGCAGCCCTAAAAACAACAACAAAGTGACGTAAATGTCCGCGGCGGGGTAGTTGATATTGGCGGTTGCCGGACAGTAAATACTAGAATAGGATAAACGTCCGGGGGTGGGTAATGGCCTCGGACTGTTGCGATTCCCGGATGTTTGCGGTTCCCGGACCAGTGCTCCCTCCTATTAGTCCGGGAAAACGAGGGTTGTGTGTATGTACGAAAAAAATCAAAATCAGTGTACGAAGCAACTGACAAAACCTGGGTACGAATCAACTTGTGTACGAAACTCCCTGTAAGTGGCTTCCTTCTCTCCCTTCAGGTGGCGTGAAGCTTGAGTGTTATTTATTAGTTGTTTATCAGTTAGTTAGTTATTTATTATTTATTAGTAACAGGAGCTACCACGTGTAAGTATCGCGGCCTCTTGTAGCTTCCTTATTTTCTTTTCTTATGTTCTTATGTCAAAGCCGTGATTGTAAGCTGCGTAAATTTTGGTCTCTTGATAGTGTTTTGACGATAACTTATTCAATATAGATTTTGATGTGCAGGTATTATGTGTTTATTGATAGGTTTTTTATGTTATCATGACGGTATTTTGGTACTTTCAACCAGTCATTGAGTGCGAGGTTGAAATTACTCTTTTCCTAAATGTTTTGATGTGTAAAGAATGATGGTCACATTACAAATCGTCGGAAATGCATCATTTTGCAGTTATCCCGGCTTTAGGTTAGGCTTCTCAACCAACGTCCAGGTTAGGTTATAGTCGGCCCAGCTTGTCGTGGTCCCGCGGTGTGGCCACATCAGCCCACTACCCCCGCCAGGTCACCACCCTTCGCACCTCATTCTCTCGGATGACCGGCGGTGGGGCTGTGTCAAGGTCACTCGGCCGGCAATTTCGCATGGGCTACTATGCCAAGTGTAATGGAAGGTTTACAGACGCGTTATTTTACCATCAAATCACAAGCCGTTCACAAAACCATGCAGCCGTATTATAAAACTATATGATTAAAAAATAGTTAATGTAATAGCTAACAGTATGAGAGAGAGTGGTCATCAGCCTGTCAACATGAACGTGACACCACTGCGGGAATACAACCACTCCACCCCAGGGGCCAGGTTAAGTTGGGCCGACAATAGTGAACTAGCGAGGGGTCAGTTATGTCAGGTTACGTAACCAATGTCCATGTATTGTATTAAACTGCAGTTTTACCCTTGTAGTTAAAGATTTAACTAGAGATTTTTCCAGGAATAGGTAAGTAATTCCCGTAGACTTTATTGGGTGTGCAGGAAGACCAGGGTGTGCACGTTTATCGGAAGCTGGGTGTGTGAGGCAGGAGGCAGGGTGTGTGTACAGTGTGAAGGCAGCGGGTGGCTCTCTGTGTCCTGACTGTGACCACTGTTGCAGGTGCTGAGATCACAGTGCCAGCTGACTCTGTCCTGACTGTGACCACTTTTGCAGGTGCTGAGATCACACTCCCAGCTGGCTCTCTGTGTCCTGACTGTGACCACTGTTGCAGGTGCTGAGATCACAGTCCCAGCTGGCTCTCTGTGTCCTGACTGTGACCACTGTTGCAGGTGCTGAGATCACAGTCCCAGCTGGCTCTCTGTGTCCTGACTGTGACCACTGTTGCAGGTGCTGAGATCACAGTCCCAGCTGGGTGTTCTGCTCAACACTAAGGCATCTTGCGCCGGCATCCCTAAAGCTTCCTGCAGGACCGGCCACCATGTGTGCTGCCGCGAGTATTGCTGCGGTGGAGGCTGTGGCAGGAGGCAGCAGCACCACCAGTGGCCGGGAGCAGCAGCAGCAGTGTGTCTCAGCTGTGGGGAGGCACAGGAGTGATGGCAAGAATCACCTGGATGCAGGCAACTCAGGCCATGAAGGAGAGAGGCAGTTTTGTTGCTCACAATGTAGTAAATCATTCAGAATTAAGAGTCTGCTTGAGAGACATTTCCTGACCCACAGTGGTGTAAAGGATTATGAATGTCTGGAGTGTGGGAAAAAATTTAGTCGTAAGGCTCATCTCACCCAACACACCCTGACACACAGTGGCGATAAAAATCATGAATGTCTGGAGTGTGGGAAAAGATTTAGTGATAAGTCTCATCTCACTCGACACACCCTGACACACAGTGGTGTTAAAAATCATGAATGTCTGGAGTGTGGGAAAAAATTTACTCAGAAGTCTGAACTCACCACACATGCCTTGAGACACACTGGCTTGAGGCACAGTGGTGTTAAGAAATATCAATGTCTGGAGTGTGTGAAAAAATTTACTCAGAAGTCTCACCTCGCCACACACACCCTGACACACAGTGGTGTTAAGAAATATCAATGTCTAGAGTGTGGGAAAAGATTTACTCAGAAGTCTACCCTCACCACACACGCCTTGAGACACTCTGATATGAAGGAGTTCAAATGTGATGTTTGTGGCAAGTGTTTCAAGACAAAGGGTGATATTGTCCAGCACGTGAAGATTCACATGAAGCACTTGTACAACCTGAGTACACACAGTGGTGTTAAAAATCATGAATGTGTAGACTGTGGGAAGAGATTTACTCAGAAGTCTGCCCTCACCAGACACACCCTGACACACAGTGGTGTCAAGAATCACCAATGTCTGGAGTGTGGGAAGAGATATACTCTAAAGTCTGCCCTCACCACACACACCCTGACACACAGTGGTGTTAAAAATCATGAATGTGTAGAGTGTGGGAAAAGATTTAGTGATAAGTCTGCCCTCAACAAACACGCCGTGACACACAGTGGTGTTAAGAAATATCAATGTCTGGAGTGTGGGAAAAGATTTACTAAGAACTCTAACCTCACCCAACACGCCTTGAGACACACTGGTTTGAGGGAGTTCAAATGTGATGTTTGTAAGAAGTGTTTCAAGACAAAGAGTGATATTGTCCAGCACATGAAGATCCACTTTTGAGATGGTGTGTTGTGTGGACAAGTGTGGTTGTAGGCGTATGGCAATGGGTGGTGGACAGTGTGTTACATGTGTGGTGGTAGGAGTGTGGCAATGTGTGGTGGTGGTGGTGGACAGTGTGTTACATGTGTGGTGGTAGGAGTGTGGCAATGGGTGGTGGTGGTGGTGGACAGTGTTACATGTGTGGTGGTAGGAGTGTGGCAATTGGTGGTGGTGGTGGTGGACAGTGTGTTACATGTGTGGTGGTAGGAGTGTGGCAATGGGTGGTGGTGGTGGTGGTGGACAGTGTGTTACATGTGTGGTGGTAGGAGTGTGGCAATGGGTGGTGGTGGTGGACAGTGTGTTACATGTGTGGTGGTAGGAGTGTGGCAATGGGTGGTGGTGGTGGTGGACAGTGTGTTACATGTGTGGTGGTAGGAGTGTGGCAATGGGTGGTGGTGGTGGTGGACAGTGTTACATGTGTGGTGGTAGGAGTGTGGCAATTGGTGGTGGTGGTGGTGGACAGAGTGTTACATGTGTGGTGGTAGGAGTGGCAATGGGTGGTGGTGGTGGTGGACAGTGTGTTACATGTGTGGTGGTAGGAGTGTGGCAATGGGTGGTGGACAGAGTGTTACACATGTGTATATGGCAGGCGTGGCCTCTCATAGGTGTGGGTAGTGTTCACATGTCAGTGTTATAGTGTTGTGCCTTTCCTTAGCAGTTTAAGAAGAGTGTGATGGTGATGACATGCATGGTGGTGGTGCTGAGGTATTGTCAGCTGGCTTGAACCTGGGGCATAGGAACATATTTTTTATTTTTTTTATTTTTTTTACAGAACAAAGTGTTATTATTATTGTTATTATTAGGCCAAGAATTTATTATTAACATAATTTTTTTTTTTACATAACTATATATGTGTCTTGTTCAGGTTTGTTTATACTTTCATGCTTTAGTGTTGTTTACCTTGCACACCACCACCTTAAATAGGTCATGTCTATGTAATACAAGGATATTAATAATGTTATTCCTATGTCAACATTTTCCCCACTACTTACATTACTTCACTGAGATATTTCATGTTATTTATTGATCAATATTTTGTTGCCATGACAGTTTGTGCGTGGCATGAAGGAGTGATGGCGGAGTTTTTTTAATATTGTGTTATTTTAAGATTGAGAATTTTTAATATTGAGCTTTTTTAATATTGAGTTTTTTTAATATTGAGTTTTTTAATATTGAGTTTTTTAATATTGAGTTTTTTTAATATTGAGTTTTTTAATATTGAGTTTTTTAATATTGAGTTTTTTTAATATTGAGTTTTTTAATATTGGGTTTTTTTTAATATTGAGTTTTTTTTAATATTGAGTTTTTTAATATTGAGTTTTTTATATTGAGTTTTTTAATATTGAGTTTTTTTAATATTGAGTTTTTTTAATATTGAGTTTTTTTAATATTGAGTTTTTTTAATATTGAGTTTTTTTAATATTGGGTTTTTTTAATATTGGGTTTTTATAATATTGAGTTTGTTTAATATTGAGGTTTTTTTATATTGAGTTTTTATTTTTGAGGTTTTTATAATATTGAGTTTTTTTATATTGGGTTTTTTTAATATGGAGTTTTTTTTAATGAGTTCTTTTAATAGTGTGGAAATTATCCACCAAACACCCT
Source organism: Chionoecetes opilio (assembly GCA_016584305.1). Lineage (NCBI taxonomy): Eukaryota > Metazoa > Arthropoda > Malacostraca > Decapoda > Majidae > Chionoecetes > Chionoecetes opilio. Next base: position 129,629 of record JACEEZ010013248.1, read on the forward strand.
CTCATAATTGGTAGAGTGGTGGTTTTGTTTCCCCCCCCCTTGTGAGTGAGGTATTTTCCGCTGGTCATAGGGGGAGTGCGTATAGGGATGTATATATAATTATAATGGTAATGGGTAATATTAAGGTAATTGAAGTAAATGATAAGTACTGGGGATAATATAAATTAATATTCCCAGTGGTTATTAAGCATTTGCACCTTAATTTGGAGTGACTGGCTATTGGTCGCCGTCATTTGAATTTGCACCAATTCAGGTGGTACACCTGCCGTCTACCTAAAAGGTGACACGTGTAATTTATGGTGGATGCCACCAGCCGCCCACAGGGAGAGAATCAGTACACGCCAGACCCTCGCCTTAATAACATCTCTTACTAATATACGTGCTTGTATAAAGAAGAGATTTGTACATATAAGTGTAAAACCAATAGGACATGTTAGAATCAACACACTGATAACAGCCGTGCGTCATGGATAACAGGGTGTGAAAACCAACCTGACGCGAAAACGAAACACTAAGTCTCCAGCCCTCCGCCTCTTGTCAATCACGGGCTTTGATCACGCGAGACCACATCGGATCACCGGACATGCAGTATTAATCACCACCTGATCCGCATTTCAACCCACTATCCACCGATAAGTATCTTTGTTAGTTGATTAGCTGGGATAATGTGTCGGGAGATAGAACATGGGTTTGATGATTAGGTAAGGACTTCAAATTAAATATGTATGTGAAATAAATTCCCCCAAATAGTAAGCTTTTTTAATATTGAGCTTTTTTAATATTGAATTTGTTTAATATTGAGTTATTTGAATATTGAGTTATTTTAATAAATATTGAGAGTATATTGTTTTTTTTAATATTGAGTTATTTGAATATTTAGGTATTTTTAATATAGTTTTTTTAATATTGAGGGTTTTTTTATGGAGTTTTTTTAATATTGGGTTTTTTTAATATTGAGTTCTTTTAATATAGAGCTTTTTTAATATAGGTGTCTTGTACTGACGTCACGATCTAGCGTCTTCAAGCCAAATGCCACCGTCTTCAAGCCAAATGCCGCCGTCGGAGCGAGCTGGAGGACCAACAAACTCCACTTGCCGCCCGTGTATGCCAGCTTATGGTACTTTTCCCCTACCAAATATATGTTTATCAGTATAAAAGATATACTGTTGTCTTCGGAAATGTTTGTTCCATAATATTATAAAATAAAAAACTGTAAAACACACTAAAGAAAGGCCATTATGAGACTCAAGAAATATGCATGAACTTAATATTCACCAGCGCCAGCTCCCATTTAAAATTTTGCGAGAAAACTTTTTACATGGAGAATATCAATAGAAGCGGAATTTCATTAGCTTTCCATTGATATATTTAGTTTTCTGATAAATAAATTAGAACGGTGAGGATGTAAAACATCAGCAAGCACCCTAAATGTCATGAAACGTCAAGTGGATGCCCATCCTCAAATAAGAGCAAGAAAAATATTGCGATATGACTTTTACATCCTCGCCCTGGCCACTTATAATGTTACGGTGTCGCGGCTGTCGCCACCCCGCCCCGCCACCCCGAAACTCTCCACCCACTTATGCACAAATTTCCTCGTAACATCCACAATCCTTGATATTTCTTCCACTGGCCTCTCTGCCTTGTGTAGAGATACAATAACTTTAATTTGCTCCTTTGTTAGGTCTTTCTTGCCACCCATTATGAAAATAATGATACCAATGCGCGTCTGTTCAAATTACTCGCGGGAAGGAAGGCGATACTTTTTTAAATGCTTCGTCTATAATTGACAAGTGGCATCTGAACATTCCTCAACGGTCTTGATGGACTGCCCGTGCCTTAAACAAGCTGCCATATTTTTTTTTATTTTTTTTATTTTATTTTTTATTTTTTTTATGTTGGAGCCTATAGCGCCTGTAGGCTTATAGAGTTCTTGATGATGTTGGTTGAACTCGCCCGTTGGTGGCGCAGGCTGGATTCTTATAGTGACACCTGTGGTCTTAGGTGAAGATCCCGTTTTCTCTGACGTTATCTTCAATTTAGGCTCACGCTGTCCCTGGAGTTTCTTCGTTGCACACGCAGACGGAGAACAGGTTATAACAGCATGCGGGTTTCTTCAGTCACTCGACGATGGATTTGACAGTTGCTCCTTGGTGGGACGTGAACTCAGGACCTTCTGCTCCCCTACCAGGCTCTTGAAAGAGTTGCCCCCGGCAGGATTCGAACTTGGGACATTGAGCTCAGCACTCCAAGACACTAACCGCTCGGCCACCGCCTCCCCAATATGTAAGATATCTCTCTCGGAAGTCAGTAGGCTGCCATAGAGTACATTTTCTGAATTCCCGTTGGGAAGCGCTGTGTTATGATGTCGCGAACAATATTTTGGAGCGCTGTGTATTAAATGGCGAAGAGTTTAACTGAATATTAAGTTCATGCATATTTCTTGGGAGTCTCATAATGGCCTTTCTTTAGTGTGTTTTACGGTTTTTTATTTGATAATATTATAGAATAAACATTTCCGAAGATAACAGTATATCTTTTATACCGATAAACATATATTTGGTAGGGGAAAATTACCATAAGCTGGCAAACACGGGCGGCAAGTGGAGTTAGTTGGTCCACCAGCTCGCATCTCCCGCGCTTGTCGCAGCCACAACAAGGGCTGTGACGTCACATGCAAGGCACCTATTGAGAGTTTTTATATTGCGCTTTTTTAATATTGAGTTTTTTAATATTGAGTTTTTTAATGTTGAGTTCTTTTAATATTGAGTTCTTTTAATAGTAAGCTTTTTTAATATTGAGGTTTTTGTAATGAGGTTTTTTAATATTGAATTCTTTTAATATTGAGTTCTTATAATATTGAGTTTTTTTAATATTGAGTTTTTTTAATATTGAGTTTTTTTTAATATTGAGCTTTTTAAATATTGAATTTGTTTAATATTGAGCTCTTTTAATAAATATTGAGTTTTTATATTGAGTTTTTTTAATATTAAGGTATTTTTGATATTGAGTTCTTTTAATATTGAGGTATTTTTAATATTGAGATCATGAGAGACAACACCGTATATAAGTTACGAGGTGACTTGTGTGTGGGAGGGAGGGGAAGGGGGGGGTGAGAATGGGTGCAGTCAGTTCGTACACAAGTTGTTTTACATAAAAAAGTTGTTTCGTAGTCTATATGAAACCATAGTCGTTTCGTACACTCAGCTCAGAGTTGAACTTGGATTACTAGAGTTACGAAACGACTCCAGATATGTACGAAAAAACTCAAAATCAGTGTACAAAACAACTAACAAAACCTGGGTACGAAACTCCCTGTAACCTGTGAGAATGGGAGCAAGGACAGGTGCAAATGGGACTCCTGACCGCGGCCAATCCCCTTAAGGGAGTGCCTCAAGAGTAAGTATAGGTAATATATGGCGGCTGGCGACTTAATGCAGGTGGCGATAAAGTGTTATTCGGTAAGAGTAATATAGGGTGGGGTGGGGTCACACCGAAGGGGGGATCACCGTACGAAGGCTACAACGCGAAAATTAATTCAATTCGCTGCACAATGCCACACGATGCAGCGCCACGTGGCATAACTAAAATGCCGGGCAACAGGTGAGGTCAGGGTCAACCTCGTGAAATTTTACAGTAAGTAATCTTTTGATTCTAAAATGTCAACATGTTGACTTGTTACTTTCGCAGTATTAAATGGTGTAACTAGTGCATTGACTGTGATGGACAGTGTTCTTTTGAGGCTAAAGTTGCAAGGTGATGGTATAAATTATGTGCAACAGTGTTATTAGTGCATAAAGTATGAATGACTTTTCAACAGGTCCATGTTTGGATGATTACAAAATTAATTTTATTGGTTGAAAGAAAACGATAAATGCAACGTATTTTCGGTGAGACGTCGGGACCGATCAACTACATGAAATTTTGGAAAATCTATATATTTTTTGAAATACTTACAAAAACATAGAAAAAGTGACTTGACTATGCATATTCAGCATGATATTAAATGGTGGTGGTGAACTAGTGCATTTAAATTAAATGGAACAGTGTTTTTTGTGGCATAAAGTTGAAGGGATTGGTATTAAATTATGATGCTATATCAGTGTTATTATGCTATAAGCACATGAACTAACTATTATATAAGTGATTTATGTTATTAGAATGATTCTAGAATTAATTTTTTATGGTTAAAAAAAACCATTTAACACTGCACTATTTTCGGGGCATGACGTTCGGTGATCCCCGCATCACTACGATTTTGGAAAATCTATATATTTTTAAATACTTAGAAAAAACATAAGAAAAAGTGACTGACTATGCATATTAGCATGATATTAAATGGTGGTGGTGAACTAGTGCATTTAAATTAAATGGAACAGTGTTTTTTTGTTGGTGTAAAGTTGAAGGGGATTGGTATTAAATTATGATGCTATATCAGTGTTATTATGCTATAAGCACATGAAACTAACTATTATATAAGTGATTTATGTTATTAGAATGATTCTAGAATTAATTTTTTATGGTTAAAAAAAACATTTAACACTGCATATTTTGGGGGCATGACGTTCGGTGATCCCCCACATATATTGCCAGATCATAGTCCCAAAATAATATGGTGGCCATGCAAGAATCGCCTCTACACTGTAAAAAATACTAAGCTAAGCTAACCTAAACTAACCTAACCTAACTATGCATGATGTCTAATGTCATTAACTCTTTCAGATCTAACCTAACCTACCGCCATCACCGTCATCATGCCTCGCAAATATGTCAGGAAGAGCGACAAGCAGATGGACCGCACTGACCTGGAGGCTGCCTTTAAGCACCGCGTGGCCACTAGCTGCAGCCTGAAAGAAGCCGCTGACAGATTCAACATCAGAAAACAACTCTTGCTGTAAGTTGCTCTATTTAGTTCCATATCTCCCCAAGGTCTTTTTGTATGACCTCATCCCACGTCTTCTTTGTCTCCCTGGGATGAGGTCATGCAAAAAGACCTCAGGGATAGCTAAGGGTCTCTAGATTTATAGATTTTAAAATTTATTCATTTTTTTGTTAGCTTTATTGCCAGCAAGGGCCTTCTAAGTCCTAATTAATTTCTTTGTTAAAGGATGCCTTCAAGCGCCTCTATTTATTATTTTTTTTGTCAACTTTTGTTGCCAGCAAGGGCTTTAAGTCCTAATTCATTTCTTTGTTACAGGACGCCTTCTATCTATCGAAGAAGCTGTCGGATGGAGTTACCTATATGGCTGTTGCTTCCCGTAGCAATAGGGTTTTCAGCCCTCAACAAGAAATATACATTGCTGATTATACCATCCACGCAGCCAAGATGTTCTACGGCCTGCCCATGAACGATGTGCGTAGGATGGTGTACCAGTATGCCACTTAGCATCTGTGGGAGAAAGAGCTTTCCGTCACACGCTGTTGTCTCACTCAGCTTGCCGTCACTCGCTGCTGTCTCACACACTGCTGTCTCACTGTCTCACACAGCTTTCTCTCTCTTCACTGCTACCTTGGGACCCTGAATAACATGTTCCATTAGTCCTTATGTTAACACAAATAACCAACGAATCACACCTACATCTCTAGCCAACAAATATTCCAACATACCTTTACAAGGGCGAGAAAGTCACCTCCCAGTGTCCTTAACCCACTGAATGTCTGTCCGCTTCTGCCTGCTAAAATGACACTCAGCTCCCTTTTCACCTCTCTTTGATACGTGGCTAGTTACTACCAGCTTAAAAATGTAACCCTCTATTACTAACTAGTGATTCAGGACTGAGGAGTGGAGGAAAATTACTCGCTTTGTTAATCGATAATTATAAGTTACTTCACCCCTTTCCTGTTTTAACGTAATTCCTGGGTCAATCATGGGTTAAAAAGTTTGAACCCAATTTCCCGCGTTACATGGCTTCTTCCTCCCCCCAAAAAAAGTCCTAGTTCCTCAGTCCTTCATCAAGCATCCTACCAGATATCTAACTAAATATTAAACAAAATTATCATATACACCACACATAATTTCATAAATTCACATAGGATCTTCTATCACCCACAAACAAATATTCTCATCCCGTACAATCCAATTCTTCCAATGAAATTTACAACAAAAATGAGATAGCATGCATTCTTAACTTTTCACTTCCCTCACCAAGAGCAGATTTGACCAGTTTGGGGAATACATATTTAATGTAATGACTTTACTACCTTGAAATGAGAACCTTCTCACTTCCTCTCTTATTTGACTAGGCTGAAGCCATATAGAGTCACGACTGGTTTCATCTCTCTAGTCTGTAACGGTTATTTTCTCTTACCCCACTAATCCTAGGCGTAGGTGCGTAGGGAGAAATCACGACCGGATTTACTCCATACCCTCAGTAACTTGGGATAAGGCTCACCTCCTTCTTGAGGCATACATACTCCTGCGTCTATCGAGCAAAGCTCAGAGCCAAGCACATCTTCAGGTCTTACGACAACCTAGCGGGTTTAGTGTTCAGTGCAAACTGTGTACACCCTCTAAAGCAAGTTTCTCTAACCTTTACAAGTCTTTCTAGGGGATCTTCCTCAAAATCTCTCTTTCACTAGAGAAAGTGGTGAAAGTTAATCTCTTCTCTTCTAGAGATTAACACTTATCGTCTGTCATTAACATTCCTCTAAGTATCTCCTCACTGGTCTCCTCTCTCTAGGTGGGGGTTGTTCAAGTTCTTCCTCTACAATTACTATCTCTTCTGGTTCCAACAGCCAGCCATCTTGTCCTACATATCGCTTAATTTGCTCGGCCCGCGCGCTGTACATGGCGTCAAATATATTTCTAATACATATGAACCTCCATCTCTCAATACTTCTACCACTTTGTATGGTCCCAACCACTCAACTGAAAGTTTTCTATTGGTGCCCGTCTCAAAACGTTCTCTTTTCACCCACGCCAATTCGTCTTTTCAACCTTTCATTTTTCCTTTTCACATTAGCGTTCTCCCGCCATTTTCTACCTCTCTCCAAATTTGTTCTCTTGATGATTTCGTGTTGCCACTGTTGTTTCCTCCTCTGAGTCAATTGTGGTAATTTCACACTAATCAACCTTGGAGCGTATCGGGAAAAGAAAGCAAAGAAAGGTTGAGTACCCATTGTTTCATGCACTGCACTATTTAACACTCTTTGGGTTTCTAAGAGATAATTGGGCCACCTATGAGGATAACCCTTGCACAGGTTTGAGAGAATCGTTTCATTGTTCGGTGCATCCTCTCTGAGATACTATTACCTTGTGGAGGGAAAGGGCCCGTGGTGTATCCTAATTGTATCTCACATGAGTCACACAACTTTTGAATTGTTGCGACGTAAACTCCTTAGCATTATCCAATAACAAGGTATGTGGTGCCCAAACACACTAATTATTCCCTAAAATTCTACTACTTCCCCGGTTTCACCTAGTCCTTAATTTATAAAAAACAGAAAAACCTACTATAATGATTATTAGTTAATACATAGCGGTATCCGTTGGGCTCCCGTTCCCATGTCTGTTATGTCTATGCTTATCCTTCTAGAGGTTTACTTACTGAGGGTATTCTTGCCAGTTGTTGAGTCCACGATACCCTTATGCTGTTGACATTTTAAAAACAGTTCCTCACATATTCTCTCACATCCGTTTTCAGGTTGGGCCCAATAAAAATAGCCTTCTGCTTTACTTATTGATTTTCTTTGCTCTAAATGACCTGATTCTTATTGGGTGAATTAATTCCAAAGGGCCGTTTGCTTCAGTTCACTAGGCAAAACCAATAAATAGTGTATATGCCACCATGATATGATTTGTGTAAGAATCAACAGTACCTGACACATCTGACATATTCATAGTTTTCAATGCAGCCAAGTTTTTTCCTCAAATAATCTTACAACAAAAACTGTACATTCTGTCTTTCTAAATTATTAGGGAAAAGGACTTTCTCGGGACAAGCCTGGAGCTAACTTAAACATACTGATTCCGTTCTTTTGTGTACAGTTCTTTCAGTGGCTGTAGACTTGCCTTCTCATAAATTTTTGAAGTTGGAAGGTGAAGGTATTATAAAAGTTTGAATGGGGCCTTTCTGATAAGCAATTATTTCTTATGCATTTCAATAAATGGACTGAATCAAACAAGAGGAAAAGTGGCTCACTTGAATCATAGGGATTTGAAAGGGGGGAAAAGTAAGATTGCCACCACACAATTTCTAAAAACATATTCTTTTAAACCCCTGTTGTTGTCAGAGATTAATGAGACAATTTTATATCAATGTCATGCAGGAATGCCAAAACTTTATGTATCAAATCAAGAAGTGTGTCAGCTGTCAGTCTGCAGACTGGATACAAAGCAGCAACTTTGCTTGTTTTTTGACAAAAGTGATGAAATCATGAAAGCTTGAATTGTTGTTGCAGGTTCATCTGAGTTTACAGAAGCACCATAAATTTTCCCACCTTTATATAAAAGACATTTCTTACATGTATCTCACAAGCGGGCAACTTAACCAATTTTCTTCACTTTTTAGAGTTGAAAAAATTCTCTCAAAAAAAAGCTCATGAGAATTTCTCAGTGTATACAGATTTTGTACTAGATAAACCAGTTTCCCTTTAGGTAATTAGGGTGAGGGAGAATAATTACTCCACTATCACGTAGCCCTATGACAATGAGGAGGGGTCATAAAAAACAGTATAAGACCAAACCAAAAACTCACAGCTGTAGCTTATTTTCTTTACAAATCATACCTAGCTGCTCAGCACAGAACCACAACACTTGTTTTTTTAACTATTTCAATTGATTCAGTTACCTCTTTGATAATTTTATGCACTGAGTGAGTTTATCAACGTCACAACAGTGATGCAGAGTAAAAAATAAGGGACTTAGTAAATTTTCAAATTTTGCCCACAGATCACATTTATTTGTCTTTCCAAAAAAACCCATTTAAGTTTTCTAGGTTCCAAAGCACTGTTTTTCATACCATACTAAAACTGTTAAGTCTGACATAACTTTAAATGACACAGTAAAACTTTGGTCGGTCATCACATTTGACTTTGAGGAAAGACACAGTCATCACTGGAAACAAACACCCCATTCCTTAGAAAGTTTGTGAATAAATGCTTCACAAAAGTCCCCCAAAGCTGTTTATGTTATCGTTTTCCATTTAATTTCTAAGCACCATTTCATCGTGTTCAATTATCCTGTCTCTTCTTTCCTGTAGAGTGGTACGAGCAGGTGGCACTTCCTTGGTCATGTATTTTTGGTGGTTTACAAAGAGGTCGGGAATGCACCCTTTGTAGAGTTGGCCAGCCTCTCTTGGCTGTTATTATAGTTCCATCAGGACGTGTAATGCTGTCTTCTGTAATAATGAAACGCTGTTCAGAGTGCTTGGCACAGACCACTTTTATTTTCTGTTGGCATAAAGTCTTCCCTATGAATGGCCCTTATCCACTGCCCCCGCGCTGCTCATCCTTTGGGAAGCGGAACCCTGATGGTCTACAGAAGAATAATTGGACTTGCATCCAGGCACGCAGCATGACCTTGGCATTCTGCAAAAAACATTTATTAAAAGAATTACATGTAAATAAAGTGGTGGTCAAGCAATTTCAATTGAGAAAGAGACATAGGAAATGACAGGTAACAGTTTGATGGTGACACCTGATGGGGACAGGTGACAGCTAACAAGAAAAAATAAGTATATAAACGGGTTTCAATAACAGGAAGGAAATATCAGTTACGTGGGCTTATGAGAGGACAACGAAAAATTACTTATTGAATTACACTCGTTCCCAAATTTAAAGCCCGAATTATACATAATATGGGGTTTTCTAACATATTAGGCAATGAGGACTGGAAAGCCTAGTTTTTTAAATGATAGGTTAAATAGGTTACATAGAAACTCGGACCACACAGACCTAGGGTCCAAACCCTAGGTGGTCTGACTAACCTAGAATACACCCTAAAGGTAGGGTTGTACTGGATAGCTAATCATCTCAACTTGTGGGAGGTGTTAAAAGACGGTAGAAAATGTTTTACTGCAGTTGTAAATTTTGTTTTTGGGGGGGATGCAAGTTTTTCTGACCTATTCTGGAAAGTTTAAAGCAGAAACAGGTAACACCTTGTGAACATGGAGGAAAACTCTCTCTCTCTCTCTCTCTCTCTCTCTCTCATGGTTACAATTTATCTGCGTTTCTAGATAATTATAGCCCGTAATATTTAGCCATATTACTTTTTATCATTTCGAAATGGTAACGCATAAAGTAACACATACATTCAATCAGAGTAAAGTTGTTCACTTATATCCCAGCGGGAATACCGAGCGGGTATAGGCGTTGGTTAGGGCTGCAAGGATCCGTTGAGGAACTATATGACCCCTAGTGAGGGTCTATGATGCGTTCACAGCGTGGTAGTTGATCAGTCTTCTTCAGTTAGACACAGGTAAGGTGGATGACAACGTATTGTTATGAGGTGTGGATGGACTCCCCCCGCCCGCCCACCCGCCCCATATCACCCCCGCTGTCAATAGGTGGCGCGGACATTACCCGCTTGTTTTGAGTTCACATCAACTGGAAATTATGAATTAGCTGCCTTTTCGGCTTAGTAACCGCGTTGATTCTTCCCCAGAAACGGGTCAATATTGAATATGTTGATTATTTATGTTCAATGGAAGTATTTGATTATATATGGTGCTCATCGATCATCTCATCGGTAAGGGGTTACCGCCCGATGATTTTTTCCGAAAGGGGCACACGATGGGGGGGAAATGACGGTTCTTGAACCTGTGCAGTCGGGCATTTCCACGCAGGGACCCTATAGGGCACACGAAAGAGACCTTCTTGCAACTGGCCCTAAGTGTCATGCCACGTCAGCGACCGATTGGATAGAACCGATAGCGGGTGGGGGGTCCCCTAACAGGAGCTTCACCCCCCGTTGAGCCCCCCCTCCCCCAGAGTCGGGGCTTAACAAAATATATAAATATATAATAATATATATTGTTACGCTACTCCTCTCCTGGACCCACACACCCCCTACAGGTGTCTCAGGTGAGGCTGTGCAAAAGGAGGCGTGGGTTACAATACCCACTGCTGCTAGACTTTCTTCCACAGCCCTTCCTCAGTTCGGTGTGTTTCGGCGAGGCGAGCTAGTATATCACGAGGTCAATCAAAGGCGAAGGAAAAACACTCAGGAGGTTTCTTTTTTTACTGAGAAAGCCACAAGCCACCAGCACAAAGCACAGAGCCACAATGAGTACATATGTGTGTACGTCATCTCTTCCAATCGCTTCTAGATTGTCGCAAAGCAAGAGACGTCACCACACCACAGTCACAGTCACAGTCCCCCCACCACCCCCAACACACAGTCCTCCCACCCCCACCACAACCCCCACACGCGACTCTCCTCCACGGAAGCGACGCGCCGTCTTCCCCGAGGGCTCAAACCTATCTGTCTGCCAGGATGAAGGAATGGCACCCCTGCTCACGTCCTCCCCGGCCCACCCCCACACACACCCCACCCCCTCACTTTCAAGGTCGTACCTACCCCGAATACACACATACACGATTAGTTTTCTACATTCGTAAAAACTATCCCCCCCTTTCAACATAAAAACGACCTCGTCTGTAACATAAGACATTTTCCACAAAAGCAAATAATATCAAACAAATCATTTCCCCATCCTAAATTAGCACTCAAGAAAACTGCAGAAAACACACAACAATAATAAAATTCCTCTTGACAATTTCATATTTTTCCCCCACCACATCACCATGGAGCAGACCCCATGCATGCCTCACTCCACCACTCCACCTCCCTTCTGCTGCGTCGCCGTCAGCACCGCGCCCCCGCACGCGCGTAACTCCACCCACCACCACTACATGCCACACCACAGCTTTGAGCTGCCAGACCCTACATCGCCATCCCCACCCGCCACTGCAGTGTTGGAAGGTCACCCCGGCAGCCCTTCTCTTTCCCCGCCCGCGAGACACCTCCAGCAGGAACCCCGAGCATACTACCTCAACCGCAGGCGCACACAACCACAGGAACTTCCTCCACCCTTGGCTCGCCTCAGAGGTAGCCACAGTCCAGGAGACCACACTCCACTGAACCCCCCCACAGCTCCCTCGTTCCCACTGCTCTAGTCTCGCGGTGGAAAGGTGCCACGACCTCTGACAGACCATGCCCCCCACTGCAGAACGCCGGTTTAAGGTGCGGGAGAAACTAGCAGGCACGCACTGGCCGCCTGTATGATAGAAGGCACGTCGGAGCCTTCCTCCACACATCCACCTGTCACAGCTTCGGTGGAGGCCACCCACTGCGCTCGCCATCCTCTTGGTAGCGCAAAAAGAGGCAGGGATGGGGACCCCCCCTTTATCCTGGCTCTCC
>JACEEZ010013250.1:0-25000 GCA_016584305.1 Chionoecetes opilio
CCCTACCCCTTATTTATGCTTACTCCAGACTAAAGACTATTATAGTTTAACCAGTTTGAATCCGTTAATAACTTCTTGCTCAACCCAGGATACAAACCGTACGAACATTTTTCCTACAGATGGCAGAGGTCGCGAGTATCGGCAGGGTAATGGTCAAATTTATGAAAGGGTTTACTTATGAAACCAAAGGAAGACTGTTTGAGTGAATTGAGAACAGCAACTAATATCTTAGAGTAAAGAGGATAACAGTGATTTATGTTAAAATATGAGACAAAACAGGACAGAAATATAGTAAGAAAAGTCATTCGATAAAAAGATAAATTTAATGAAAAACGTATTTAATGGCAGGTTTGCGAGCAGCTGGCGGCTTAAATAATGACCATAGTGTGATAACTGATAATAATGGTAATTATAGTAATAATAATAATAATAGTCCATAAATTTTCTTATAACGGGATGTATAGTCTTTAGAAATTAATTTATGCTAATGATTACTCGCTTGAGGACGGGAAAATGCGTACCAAAAAACTCACTTTTGTGTTTCATTTTTTTACCAAGCAGCTTGTAACAACATGATTATACTTCACTATTAGACAGTTTGTCATGTTTTACTTTCATAAATTACCTTATTGTACCCCAACATATATTATACTGTCATTGAGTTACCCTTTACTACATTAGGTTCGGCTCTCCCAGTAAAGTTTTACCATGAGAGTCTCTTGTCAAAAAACACACATAACATTGGGATAAGCAGATACATTGATATGGAAAAAAGAATCGCTGCCAGAAGAATAAATCACAAAAAAAGATCGGGGAGGAGAAGGATTATGGGGGACACAACGGGAAGATAGAGAATGAAAAGAAAATGATAAAAAGACAAAAGGGTAAAGAAAAAAGCAAACACCTTAAAAATAGACGGGGAGAGAGAGAGAGAGAGAAGGGGAAGGGGAGAGAGAGAGAGAGAGGGGAGAGAGAGAGAGAGAGAGAGAAGAGAGAGAGAGAGAGAGAGAGAGAAGAGAGAGAGGAGAGAGAGAGAAAAGAGAGAAGAGGAGAGAAAGAGAGAGAGAGAAGAGAGAAGAGAGAGAGCATGGTTATCAGGCTATTAGAAAGGATTATCTAAGGACTTTGTATAATACGTAATCCATGAGCGTAATCCCATAGCGTAGCGTCGATTGATTTTCCATTCGACCTAAGGTGAAACACACACACCACCACACACACACACACACACACCACACACACACACACACACACACACCACACCACACACACACCAAAAGAACTTAACGCCCCGTAACTTACAGGAACTTCCGAGCTTATCTTATTAGTATGTCCTTGCAACATACTTTTTAGTAAGGCTAGATTTTTTTGTGTTTTGTTGGTGGGGGGGTTTTTTGTGTGTTTTTTGTTTTTGTTTTTTTTGTTTTGGGTTTTTGGGTGGTTTTTTGTTTGGAAATTATTGTATTTTTTTGTATTTTTAAGGGAGAAAAAATGTGTGTGGGCCCCCCAACAAATTTTTTATTTATTTATGTAAAAGTGTTTTGGGGTTTGTTGTGTGTGTGTGTGTGTGTGTGTTGTGTGTGGTGTGGGTGTGTGTGTGTGTGTGTTGTGTGTGTGTGTGGTGTACGGTGTGACTGACAGTAGCAATTAAACGGAATCGGCAAAAAAAAGTCCCATAAGCCACTATTTTTTTCCTTTTTTTCTCCTATAGAGGCCGTCACCCCAAAACCCCTTTAAACCAAAAGCTTATTTAACCCCCAGCAGTCAATTTAAAGGAAAGGTGAAAATTAAAGATAAAAACCAGAAACTTTTTATTTTCCTCGCAACGCCCTATATCCCACCGCCACTGACGAGGAAGGGGAAAAGCGAGTTTTAAATGGGGGTGGGTGGTGGGGGTTTTGGGGTGGTGATGACACAAGATTGGTTATTGAATTGTGGTTGACATTCTTTGGCGTGGTGATGATTGGTAGCAGTTTAGTGGTAATGTAGTGTAGTAAGGTAGTATATATATAGTAGTAGAGTAGTGTATTGTATATAGAAAAGTATATAGAAAGTAGTAGTATTTATAGTAGTGTGTTAGTAGTTAATATAGTAGTGTAGAGTAGTGTAGTGGTATTAGTAGTGTAGTAGTAGTGTAGTAGTAGAGTGGTAGAGTATGTAGTGTATTGTATAGAGCAGTATAGGAGAGTATTGATGGGGAGGGGAGGAGGAGGAGAGATCGACATTTCCTAATTTGACAATAAAAAAAAGGTTCTGATTAAGCTGTGTTTAAAAATTTTAGGTTTTCGTGGTAATCGGGCGGTGTCTGGGTGGGGGGTGTGGGACAGGGATAGGTACTGAGTAACCATCCGTTTTGGTCCGCCCACATAATAAGAGGGGCTCCCTAAATTTTTTTACACTGACGGGGGTTTTAAACTCTCGCCCCGTAACATTTTTGCTTTATTTTATTTGTCCCGACCCCCCTTCCCCCCCCGTCTTTTATTTTCGTAATCTTTTCTTCTTCTTCTTCTTTTTCCCCCTCCCCCCCCTCCCCCCTTCCTTTTCCCCCTTCCTCCTTCCCCCACAGCACGCTGGGTCACGTCCCTTTTCCGAAAATCTAATCAAAGTAATAACAAGCGCCCAAAACAGGGGACCGTAGACGCCCTCCCGGAAACCCCACGAAAGGGTTTTACCAAAACTAAAAGGAAATTTAAATTTATCTCCCAAAAATGCAGAAGCATTTTTTTTAAAGCGTAACGAATTTTAGTACTTTGTTGCCGAAAGCAGATTGTCAGTATCACTGGGGTTTGGGCAAACACAAAAAAAACTTTATTGCTGAAATCCCCATTCCAGGTAAAGACTTCCTAAATTGTCGCAGCAAAAAAGAGGTGGAGGGGGCTTTTTTACATTAAAGAAAATTTGCAAGAAACGAAATCGAAAAATAAAAAAAGACATTATGACTCAGTTCCCAAAAATTTAAAGCTAAAGGGTAAATTGCTAACTATTGGGAAATATATCGTCCCCCCAATTTTAATGGGGGAATAGTTTCCCTCCTGTATGAAGATAATCAGTTTTGAACAAATAACGATACAATTATTTGTGGAATTTTTAAACCACCTAATAAACTGGAAAAATAATTTCTGCTGATAAAGGTTTGCGATTGCTTGATATGGTGAACAAAATTATATTTAAATCAGGTGGTCCGGAGCCTACGGGGGATAATAGTATCCTAGTTTATTTTTTACTCCCGACATTGATCTGATTGATTACTGCGATATGGTGAAATTTAAAAAAAGTGATCCGGGCTAATCAATGCGGAATAATTGCAAGTAGACTCACAAAAAATGGGTTATATCCCAAATTATAAAAAGCGTTTTCCCACGAAGATCAGCAGGGTATAAGCGAATTTGAAGGGAGCCCATAAATGGTAAAAAACGCCGAAAACATTTTAATGTATTCACTAAAAAACCCAATGGTGGGGAAAAAATGTTCCCGGGGGTAAGAAAACGTTTGAATAACAAAAACGACCCAGTTGGATGAAAAAATGAGATCAAAAAATCTTTGGGGAAAAGCGCCGACGTATAAATTTTACAAACGATCAAATGCAGCTGCGATTCTAAAAAATACAAGACTCAAACGTCGCTGCAAAGGGGACAAATTAAGCAAAAAGCGGATATAAGAAAAAATTTTGCAAAAACCCAAATCAAACCGAAAAGGTTCTTTCAATACGTTCGAAGTAAGAAAAACGTCAAAAAAAGAGGGACCATGAAAGATATAATAATATCTGGTAAATGATAAAAGATAGGCGTTGTATAATGAATACTTAATGCGGTTTTTTTTAAAAAGACGAAATCCATTCCAGAACAGAAAACATGTATGCGGGACTCAAAAGGGATAGAGGGGAAATAGGAGAGATAACGTAGACGAAATAAAAGTATTTGCAAAAACTTGACCAGAAAAACCCGTGGGGGTGGACAAAAATCCGCCGGACACTCGCGAATGTCACAGTAAACCTTTCGCTCCCTTTAAAAAAGATTTTTTCAAAATCGTAAGTGAAAAAATGTTCCTTTTTGGGGAAATTAGCTAATTTTACACCGATATTCAAGAAAGGGATGGGCCTCGCAAGTAATTTATCCCCAAATTATCAAACCCCGGATTTTTAAACTTTTTGAGAAAATATTGCGGGAAAAAAATAGTGTTTTTCCGATGAAAAAACTCTATCTAAACTCCCGCATGGTTTTCGAAATAAGAGATCCTGCTTAACAAACTACTTTGATTTTTTTAAGTCTTTATTCAAAAATGGGACCTAAAATTCCCCCGGGGTAATATACCTTGATTTTAGAAAGCCTTCAAAACAGTCCACAAAGCGACCAAATGTGCCAAGGGTTAAGGGCACATGGGTTAGGAGAGCAATATGTTTATGGGTGGCGATTGGGTTTCAAACGGGAAAAAAACGGGTATTTAAAAATGGTGAGGCAACGATTGTTAGATGTCACTAGGGGGGTTGCTCAGGGCTCGGTTTTGGGTCCTTTCTCTTTTTCCCAAAAATATACAACGTCTGGAGCGGGCTTGATCCCAAAAAAAATTTAAATTTTCAGAGACACCAAATTTTGGCGGTAAAGCATATACGAGAAAAAATGCGAACTCATACAAAAATGATCTCGACAAAAATATCAGAGGGGTGATAAAAGGTATTAAAACAATCCGAAAATGTAAATAATCTAAGGCCGAAAACCCCAAAATTAACTACAAAAGCAAAATAAACGTTAACGAAGTACGCAGGAAAAGGATTAGGGGTCATTCATAAAGATCTAAAACCCTTCGCATTTCCCAGCTGCCAGAAAAAAAGGGAAAAATGATTTTGGGCTTTATTAAACGTAACTTTGAAATAAAAATCCCAAAGTTGACCAATTATACACGTCCTTTGGGTTTGCCGCATTTGGGAATACCGTTCAATTTGGTCGCCCTGTTTTGTAAAAGATCAAGCCAATTTGGGAAACAGGCAAAGAAGAGAACCAAACAAATTTCCCTCCTGCGAAAAATTATCTTTTGAAGAGGCTGCGGAAATTAAAATTTTTTTTTTAAAGGATCGTAGAAACCGGGGACTTGATAAACCTTTAAGATCCTAAAAAGGTTTTTATGCATTAATCAAGAGAACCTATTCGAGCTTTAACTCAAATGACAAAAAGAAAAAATGGTTAAAACTAAACATTTTAAAGTTTCATCACCCATCTCCTAAAATTTTTCAAGTTAGATCGTTGACGATGGAACAAGTTCCCCGCAAATGTTGTCGGAGCCAACACAATATCATTCAAAAAAAAGATTTACGGCACGAAAAAATGGGTATTTTAGTGCGAATTTGTATCATCCCCCGTATCGTTGTTGTATGGTAGTGGAGGTGTAGTAGTATTTTCATATTATCATTCTGTAATGAAATTCCCGTTCCCATCCTCTTTTGGGACGGTTCATTTCCAAAATTTTTTTTCCAAATAGTGATAGTTTGTATTTTGTGCTCAGCAGATACCCTGCTATGGACCAAAAAGGGTTCCCCGGTGTCTGTTTCTCCCATGTAATCCTAGTAATCCTTCACTAGTACGCATGGGGGGAATCATGAAAAAAGTGAAGCCTCTCTTAA
Source organism: Chionoecetes opilio (assembly GCA_016584305.1). Taxonomy (NCBI): domain Eukaryota; kingdom Metazoa; phylum Arthropoda; class Malacostraca; order Decapoda; family Majidae; genus Chionoecetes; species Chionoecetes opilio. The sequence goes on from JACEEZ010013250.1 coordinate 5,615, forward strand.
TTTATTAAATTATACTTTTTGCTCATGGAATTTTGCATAAGTAAAAACTAAAACTTTGAAAAAAACGTAAAACCCCAACCCCGGGAAAATTGACCATTAGCAAAACTGACGTGTGGCCTAATGAAAATACAGAAAGAATCTAAGTGGCAATTTTTCAAGGGAAAAACAACTAAAACAGCTCCCCGCACGGTTTCAAAAATATTTCATGCCCCAGACTAGATTTTTTAAAGGGTCTGCAATATAAACGGAGACATTTAAACCACTTTATGTTATCATCTTATTTTCTAGCTGAGTAAAAAGGGAAATTTTTCGAGGGGGCGAGATGTATACAAATTTTCAGCACAAGGATATTCTTTTTTTGAAACCCCTTTTTAAAATTTAAATATTTAAAAATATATAATAATTTATTAATATATTTTAAATATATATATAAATAAAAATTTTTTATATATAATATATTTAAATTTTAATATATTAATATTTATAGAAATAAAAATTTAATTAAATTATTAATATATATAATATAATATAATATATAATATAATATATAATAATATATATATATATATATATATAATTTTTTTTTTTTTTTTTTTTTTTTCTTGGTGGGGGCAATAATAAGGACGATGGCCTCCCAGTCAAATTAAAAGTCTGCAGATAGGGACGACAAAAAAATTAAAATTTCCAAAAAAAAAAAAAAAAAACAAAAACTGGGTTATAGGCCTAAAAAAAAAAAATAAAAAGAAAAAAAACCGTTTTAGTTTTCGGGTGGGCACAAAAATGGCCAATCAAATTTAAAGTAGATATTTTTTTATTAAAAATTTAAGAAATATAATTTCAATCGATAAGTGCCCAAAAAGGGGTTAAAATTTAAAACTAAATGAACACTTTAAGCAGGGGACAAAATACCCCAACAGCAGCCTTGTGCACCCAGGCACACGAGAAAGGCTCCGAGGGGCCCCTGAAGAAAACTTTTGGGCCCCAAGGGGGTTTGGTCGCCATGAGGGGGAAAGGAGGGCGTGCCCCCTTTGGAAACCGGGCTGCAGGGTTTAAAAGGCGTGGGAAAACTGGGTAGCACAAAAGCCTTGGCTGCCCCCCGGGGCAACCCTGCACCAGCCATGAAGACTTTCGTGAGTATGCCCCCCCAAAGTGACTCAGTAAAGCCTATCATTTGTTCCCAATTCACTTTCTCACTTTAATTTATCCCCAGATTTCATCTGGCCCTCTGCCATAACGTACTCCTCCTTTATCCCTCAAAAATCCCTCTTTCAGTGCAAAAAAATAGAAAAAAAGAAAAATAAAAAAAAAAAAAATAAAAAATAATATATTTATATAAAATATATATTATATTTTAAATATAATTATAATATAATATAATATATATATATTTTTTATTATTATAAAATATAAATTTTTAAATATATTATATATATATATAATATATAAGCGAAAGTGTTTGGGGGGTGGTGTGTGTGTGTCCGCTCCGGTGCCGCCCCCTGTGGCGGAATCCCCTCATATGGCACAGTTTTGATACCGGCTCGAGCAGGGGAAGGTTTTAAGCCCATTTATGAGATAATCCGATCACTTTTTTTGTCTTTTTATTTTATCATCCTATTAGCGAGAATTGTGAAAAAAAAGTGGGTTGCGAGAAATGAGTAGGGTGATGGGTAATGGGTGAGTGAATGGGTGGGGTGATGGGTAATGGGTGTGGGATGATGGGTGGGTGAATGGGTGGGGGGTGATGGGTGATGGGTGAGGGAATAGATGGGAGGTGAAGGGTAATGGGTGAGTGAATGGGTGTGGGGTGATGGATAATGGGTGAGTGATGGGTAAGGGGTGGTGGGTAATGGGTGAGTGAATGGGTAGGGGGTGATGGGTAATGGGTGAGTGAATGGGTTGGGGGTGATGTGAATAGGTTGGCGTTAATACATACATTTCTACATCCATGATTTCAGGAAAGCTAGAAGGGGCTATCTGGAGAGTCAGTGTTTGGTGGGCTTTCGGCCCACCAAACACAGGTGGTGGGCCGCAGGCCCACCAATGGCCCTCCGCAGGAGCTAGCCAAAAAGTCCGCCCGGAGGGCGGCTTTGCGGCTAGTAATAATATAAGCGAAAGTGTGTGTGTGTCTATGTGTGTCTGTGTGTGTGTGTGTGTGGTATAGGTTCCGCCCCCCGTGGCGGAATCCCATCATATACCACATTTCTGGAATCAGGTTGATCAGGGGAAGGTTTTAAGCCCACTTATGAGATGATCCGATCACTTTTTTTTTTTTTTTTTAGCAGCCTATTAGCGATAATTGTGAGAAAAAAAAGTGGGTTACGAGAATTGAGGAAACCTTGATATAGGGTGATGGGTAATGGGTGAGTGAATGGGTGGGGTGATGAGTAACAGGTGTGGGGTGATGGGTGAGTGAATGGGTTGGGGGTGATGGGTGATGGGTGAGGGAATAGATGGGGGATGATGGGTAATGGGTGAGTGAATGGTGGTGTGGTGATGGGTAATGGGTGAATGAATGGGTGGGGGATGATGGGTAATGGGTGAGTGAATGGGTTGGGGGTGATGTGAATGGGTTGGCGTTAATACATACATTTCTACATCCATGATTTCAGGAAAGTTAGAAGGGGATATCTTGGGGGAGTCTGTGTTTGGTGGGCCTCGGCCCACCAAACACAGGTGGTGGGCCAAAGGCCCACCAATAGCCCTCCGCAGGAGCTAGTAAAAAAAGAAAAGTCCGCCCGGAGGGCGGCTTTGCAGCTAGTATATATACGTATATACGTATACGTATGTATATAATATTATATATATACGTATATATTATATATATAAAATATATATATTATATATAGATATATATATATATATAAATATATATATATATATAAATATACTAAAATTTTATATATATATAAATAATATATATATATATATATATATATATATAATATATATATATTTTAAAAATATATATATATATATATATATATAAAATATAAAATATATATATATATTTTATAATAATATAAGCGGAAGTGTGTGTGTGTGTGTGTGTGTGTGTGAGTGTGTCCACTCCAGGTGCCGCCCTGTGGGGGAATCCCTCATATGGCACAGTTTTGGAACGGCTCGAGCAGGGGAAGGTTTTAAGCCCATTTATGAGATGACCCGACACATTTTTATTTTTTTTTATAGCAGCCTATTAGCGAGTATTGTGAAAAAAAAGTGGGTTGTGAGAATTGAGGAAACCTTGAGGGTAGGGTGATGGGTAATGGAAGAGTAAAAGGGGTGGGGTGATGGGTAATGGGTGTGGGGTGAGGGGTGAGTGAATGGGGGGGGGGATGGTGATGGGTGAGGGAATAGATGGGGGGTGAGGGTAATGAGTGGGGTGAATGGGTGTGTGGTGAGGATAAGGGTGTGAGTGAATGGGTGGGGGGGTAATGGGTGAGTGAATGGGTAGAGGGTGATGGGTAAGGGGTTTGAGTGAAGGGTTGGGGGTGATGTGAATAGGTTGGCGTTAATACATACATTTCTACATCCATGATTTCAGGAAAGCTAGAAGGGGGCTATCTGGAGAGTCTGTGTTGGTGGCCTTTGGCCCACCAAACACAGGTGGTGGGCCGAAGGCCCACCAATAGCCCTCCGCAGGAGCTAGCCAAAAAGTCGCCCGGAGGGCGGCTTGCGGCTAGTATAATATTAGCGAGTGTGTGGTGTGGTATCGTGTGTCTGTGTGTGTGTGTGTGTGTGGTATAAGTTCCGCCCCCGTGGCGGAATCCCATCATATACGACATTTTGGAATCAGGTTGACCAGGGGAAGGTTTAAGCCCACTTATGAGATGATCGATCACTTTTTTTTTGTTTTTTAGCAGCCTATTAGCGATAATTGTGAATAAAAGTGTGTTGCGAGAATTGAGAAACCTTGATGTGGGTGATGGGTAATGGGTGAGTGAATGGGTGGGGGTGATGGGTAATGGGTGTGGGTGTGATGGGTGAGGAATGGGGGGGGGTGATGGTGATGGGTGAGGAATAGATGGGGGATGATGGGTAATGGGTGAGTGAATGGGAGTGTGGTGATGGGTAATGGGTGAGTGAATGGGGTGGGGGTGATGGGTAATGGGTGAGTGAATGGGTTGGGGGTGATGTGAATGGGTTGGCGTTAATACATACATTGCTACATCCATGATTTCAGGAAGGTTAGAAGGGGCTATCTGGAGAGTTTGTGTTTGGTGGGCCTTCGGCCACCAAACACAGGTGGTGGGCCGAAGGCCACCAATAGCCCTCCGCAGGAGCTAGCCAAAAAGTCCGCCCGGAGGGCGGCTTTGCGGCTAGTATATATATATATATATATAAATATATATATATATAAATATATATATATATATATATATTATATATATATATATATATATATTATATATATATATATATATATATAATATATATATATATATTATATATATATATATATATATATATATATATATATATATATATATATATATATATATATATATATATATATATATATATATATAAAAATATATATATATATATATATACTTATAATATTATAAAATATAACGCACCTGGATGTCCAATACGATCTAGTAACTAGTCTTTAAAATATTAATTTCATAAGTAATTATGTCTCAACACTCATTTAAGTATCCTTGCTGACTCAAATCATATCTTTGCATATTCTACTGAACTTTTTCTCCGAGTATCAAGCCTGATGACATCATTGGCTTGCCACATCGATTATTATCAATGAAAAAACTGCCTAAAACAGAGTTGTGGGGCGAATACGTCACCTGGATCCTTGGATGTCCTTGTTGGCTGCTTTGCTTTCATTTCCTTTGTTTCATATTCACTTAATATATCTCTTATCCCTCTCCCAGTCTATATCCCCGTCATGTATGTACTGCCTCCTTCACTCCACCTGTCCCACTGCATACACTCTTTAGTTTATATCCTCAGCGGACACTTTTCGCCCTCTCGTGCTTTGCTCTCCTTCACTCGCGTCCAAACACTCCCGGCAGGACTAGCTCGGAACAACAGCTTTCTGTTCCATGCCCACAAGAAGCTTACATTTGCTTCAATAACTTTACTCACGCGTCATCATCATGTTAAAGCGTGACGAGAACGAAGAGTTATGGTGTGTTATCTCCTGCAGGTGTGTGTAGTTTTGGGCCTCCTGGCAGTGGCGGCGATGGTGCACGCCGACCCTGAGCCCGAGGCCCTTGCTGAGGCTGATCCTTCCCCTGAACCAGGCTACCACTACAAACACTATTCCTATCCTCGCAAATACTACTCCTATCCTAGCAAATACCACCACTACCACAAGCGGTCAGCTGACCCTGAGCCCGAGGCCCTTGCTGAGGCCGACCCTTCTCCTGAACCAGGCTACCACTACAAACACTACTCCTATCCTAGCAAGTACTACTTCTATCCTAGCAAATACCACCACTAACACAAGCGGTCAGCTGACCCAGAGGCAGAGGCCAGCAAGCCCTACTATGGTTACGGTTATCCCGGCTACCACTACGGCTACTACCACCACAAGCCCACCTACCACTACAGCAGCCACCACCACCACAAAAGATCTGCCGACGCAGAGCCCGGCTACTCTTACTACGGTCACCGTTACGGTTACTACAACGGCTACCCTTACTACCACGGCCACCGCTACAGCTACTCCCACTATCCCTACTACTACAAGCACTAGTCGTCACCCTCGCCCCTCCATCCCCGCATGTCTCCTGACAATGCAACGAAATACTCTCCCGAGGCGGCTGACGGGAGGCGACGACACCTGTCGCGGATAGGCCGGTTCTGCTCACGCTGGTTTTCCTCGCGTGCAGGTGTTGCCTCAGCCGCCCCGGAGCACCTGGGTGAGAAGGCCGCCCGCCCCGACACCCTCACCCACTCACTACAATAAAGTTACACTCATGATGTTGTTGTCTGTATGCACCTTACTGACCAACACGACGAATCGGGAGCTTATTAGTTCACCTTTACCGCACGTCCTGTGAGATGAATGGACCAATGTAGCCAGGTGGGTTCAGGTGTGGCACAGGTGATCAGGCGCCAGAGGAGTCAGCTGAGGCGACAGGTGGGTTTGTGGGGAGTTCTTGAGGCGCATGACTAAACGACACAAAAACAGGCCTCTCTCTCTCTCTCTCTCTTACTCTCTCTCTATACCAATCTCCGCCCTAGTCATTCATCTGTCACACCCAATTCACTCGATTGGTTCGCTGAGCCACATGATGCCTGGCTGGGTGGTGGTGGTCCATCTTTCCTGCTGCTGCTTTATTATAGTGTTCACCACTCTTTTTCCTCCTCCTCCTGCTACTACTAGTATAACATAACTTATTTCTACTTCTACTTCTACTATTACTATAACACTTCTACTTTTATCTTTATAACATTACCTACAACCACCACCACCACCATCAGGATGCACATATCATCCCTAAAAGTCTATATTTGTTTGCTTTATCTCTTTCCATCCGTAACGTTGCTATTCCTACTCAAGATGAATTTATTATTGTCCCTACTCTCTCTCTCTCTCTCTCTCCTCTCTCTCCTCTCTCTCTCTCTCTCTCTCTCTCTCTCTCTCCTCTATCTCTCTCTCTCTCTCTCTCTCTCTCTCTCTCTCTCTCTCTCTTCTCTCTCTCTCTTCGTGGACATCATACATCACTTTAATATTCTACGACGTCATACAAATATTTATCATCTCTCTTATTTTCCTCTTTCACACATCATTTCACTTACCATCGACATCTTTCCATTCCATATTTTTTCGACGGGTTTTCTCTCTTTTTAGCATTCGTTCAACAGAAGAACAGTTTGAGTTTCCTGTTAAATCTTCTGTTCACATTGTTAATTGTTTACTGACCTTTCCTCCTGTTTTTGGCAAGTCCCCCCAACAGCTTCCCTCGATAAAAATGGAAGTAGTATAGTAATAGTAGAAGTAGTTGTAGTAATAGTATAAGTAGTTGTAATAGTAGTAGGTTGTTATGTTATACCAGTAGTAGCAGGATGAAGAGGAAGAAGTGGTGGTGGGGATGGTGGTGGTGGTTTAAAATAGAAATAGTTATAGTAATAGTAGTATTTGTAATAGGTTGTTATGTACCATCTACTACCAGTAGTAGCAGGAAGAAGTGGTGGTGGTGGTTGTCGTAAAGCTTACTCATGTTTGAAAGCCGATTATTTAGTACTTATAAGAAGAGGGTAAATCGTGGTGTTTACAGCAATAACAACACGTGCGATTCTCCGCGTCATGCCAAGATATGGGAGCAATGTGGGAGTGGGAATTTGAAGAGGAGAAACGGGGCATGTAGTGTGTTGAGTCAAACTTAGAGAAGTAAAGGGAATAAGGAAGGGAGAGGGAAACGAGAGTGAGAGAGAGAGAATAGACGCAAACTAACACGATGGAGAAAGGGAAAAGAACACGACGAATGAGAAAACAAAAGGGAAAGAAAATACAAAGAAAATGGAAACAAAAGTTATGTTTAACTAGCCGAAAAGCCGCCCCCGGGCGGACTTCTTGGCTAGCTCCTGCGGAGGGCTTTTGGTGGGCCTTCGGCCCAATAATTGTAACACTTGTATTTTAATGGTAATGTATTTCACACAACCATGAGTTTAATCTCACAGAATAATTTTTGGGTTATCACAAAATCTGACAAAATATTACTGCAAAGCAGCAGGATAGACAATGTTCTTGGTCTTTTTGTTGGGTGTGAGGATAAAGAGCTTGCTGCCATCTCCCACTCTTGAGCATCCAACATAGAGCTGACCCTGGGAGAAGCAAGGTTGAAGTAGGTGAAGTCCAACATACTTCAGTGATTGGCCTTGTGATTTGTTGATTGACATGGCAAAGCTGACTTTCACTGGAAACTGAAATCTCTTGAAATCAAATGGCATGTCTGATGGGATGATTGGAATCTTGGGAATGAACACAACTTTTCCCTTTCCTTGTCCAGTGATGATCTGTAATAGGTCCAGTAATAGGACTGAAGTAATAGGACTGAAGTAAAAGAAACCGTCCGTCAGTCGTGCGTTCGTTTCGATATCTTTCTTTTTTCCTGCAAAATATCTCGCGTAAATTCTTTTCTCTTTTTCACAATTTTCGCTAATACTACTAATAAAATTAAATAAAAGTGATCGGAGCATCCCCTAAATGGGCCTTAAAACCTTCCCCTGTTCAACCTCATTCCAAAACTGTGCCATATGATGGGATTGCGCCACTGGGGGCGGAACCTATAGCGGACACACACACAGACACACACGCGCACACACACACACTTTCGCTTATATTATTATAGATGAAAAATAGAAAGGGAGGGATAGAATCTTCTTAATATAAAATGTGTTGATAAAGATAGATTTATGTAACTATAGGAGGGGAGGGGGGAGGAGGAGGCGATTGGAAAAGAGGGAAGAAATAGAACAGAACAAATAGGAGGAGGTGCAAAAAAAGGGGGGGGAANCCCTGGGGTTTGCGGAAACAGCAAACCGGGGGGGGGTTTTAACCCAAAAAGGGGGGGGGGGCAACTTGGGGTTTTTTGGGGGGGGGAAAAAATAAAATTTTTATTGGGGTTTTCCCCATTTTAAAAACTTTTGGTTCTTTGAGGTGTGTCGCGAGTACGATCTAAATTTGAATTTAATTTGGGAGTCCCCAGGGAACCCCTTTTGTCCACAGTTCTGCCCGACTTGATGTAACTGGTTCCCCATTTAGGAAACCTCCCATTTTCAAGGACCTAAATTTTTCCTTTGTGCACACCCCGGGCTAAACAAATTTTCAACAAAAAAAACATGGACATGCGCCGAAGTGTTCGTTTTGTGTAACAGTTCGCAGGAAGGGAATTGATTGATTGATTAAAGTTTTAAGGGCCCCCAACTGGGGGGTTATTGACGCCTGCTTACAAAAGAGCAGTAAAGTAAAACTAAAAAAAAAAATTTTTAAGATAAAATAAAAATATTGAAAATTACGAAATACAAAAAGAACAAGAGTACATTAAAAAAAAATCATAAGTTAATATTAAAAACATCATAACTTGTTGAAAAGGCCACCTTCTCAATAAAGTATGGATTTTCATGCCCCGGAGAGAAACACCTCCCCCCAATGCCAGGGAGAGACGGTAAGCACCGCCCGACCCGCGACCCCGGGAAAAAAAATTGACACGTAGGTCCCCAAGACTGGGACACTCGACCAGCGGCCGCACAGTTAAGGGACCAAACAATATCACAAAAAGGAGGGGGGCCCCCCTCCATGAGGAACCCAGGAATAATAGAGGTGCCCAATACGCAATTTTCCAAGGCAGTCCCCATCCCCGGGGAGAGACCCATACCCCAGTCCTCGATACTTTGGCGGTGGTGCGCAGTTTATTTTGCCTATAGTAATCCAACGTTTTTCCCAAACTTTTGTAAAAGATTAGGATTGCCAAACGTAGGTCCGTACCCCGGGCATTTTGCAAAATGTGATAGAGGGGTCTTTTAGCTGCAGATTTCCAAGGCTCGCTTCCTCATTACCGGCAACCCCACATGTGCCGGTCCCCCAAAAAAAGTGACCTCGGGCCTCCCCTTTCTTGAAAAAAAGCCATTCCAGGGGGCTTGACCAGCGGATGGGGAGAGTTAAATTCATGTTTTGAAAAACCCTAAAAAATCACTAAAAATTGTAAAAGAAACTCCGGAAGGGTAAAAAAAATCATGGAGAAAAAAAATAGCATTTATTTGCCGAAAAAAAACAATGAAACACTTGGAAGGCTGACCCCCTTGAAAAAACGAGGGAAAATACAAACCCCCCGTATCAACTTTCGTCTGTTTTGGGAAACCATCAGTAAAGACAGGGACCAAACCTGATGGTCAAAAGGGGTCTAAAAACTGGGCACCTCAGCCTGAGGAGGAAAAACCCCCTTTTGAGAGGGGAAGGCTTTGCAAAAGGACACTTCTGGGAGCCCCTGGACCGACTGCGTAGCCTATGGGGCAGATCCGTAAGCGGGGAAAGGGGATAGCGTCCCCATAATAGCTGTATGGAAAAATCCCCCAGGGTAAAGTTGCGATCCAAATCCAAGAACAGCACGGCAAGCTATTTGTCAGGGAGGGTGAGGCTCCCAAATCTTAAAGGAGGGATGGCGTGAAGATCTAATGGGGGGAAAACAGCACCCACCAATAGCCCTTGGGGGGAGATGACCTGAACCCCCGGTTGCCAAAGGGGACACCGCATGATGTACCGAACCACATCCGCGCGAGTGGGTGTGGCAGAGGATACACTTCACACCATATTCAAGCTTTCAAAAGGGATAAGTGAGGGGTAAAAGATAGGAGGTAGGGCGATCGCCCCCCAGCGGGGTGTGGAGGGGACTTTCAGTAGATCCATGGTCCGGAGACAGTCAGTTTGGAGCAGAAGGTGAGGCACCCAAGTCAGTCTTTTGTCAAAAATGATCCAAAAAACCGGGCTTTTCCCTACATGGATTCTTTTCCCGTAAAGATGTAGGCTGGGTCGGGAAAATCCCAGGGGTTTCTGCAAAAAGAACGCTACAGTCTTCGTTGGAAAAACCTAAAGCCACGATTGGGCCCCCATTCACAAACTTTATAATAGAAAGTTGAAGTCTTCTCTCTGCAACCGAATCCTGGAAGCAGAAAAAAATTTGATAAATACCCACGTAAATTTTACTAACAATCCCCTCTGGCAGTACATCAAAAATACCTTTGATGGCCACAGCGAAAGAATACACTAAAGACGTCCCCTTGGGGGGAGCCCCCTGGAAGGGGGTTTTCAGAAGCAGTTGTTGCCAACTCGAACTTAAAAAAACCCGGGTTGGTAGGAAACTCTGGAGGAAACAGGAAAAGCCCTCTTAGCCCAAACTCATACGAGATTGCAAATACCGGTCCCAAGCCGTGTCGTAAGCCTTTTAAAGGGTCGAAAAAGTGGTCACATGGTTTGTCGAGAGGCGAATCCCCCCGCATAGGATGATCAAAGGGAAATAAGCGTTTCCGTAGTAGAGTGATGCAGGGAAATCCACACTGAGAACGGGAGAAAAATTTTTCCCCTTTCCAAAAACCCATCCCATCGACTATTTCCCTTTTTTTCGAAAACTTACACACAATGAAGTAGGGAAGGGCGGAAATTGTGGGTAGTGAGTGGCCCTTCCCCGGGCTTAGGGATGGGGATCACCACGCCAACCCCAGCTACTTGGGAAGTTCCTCCAATCCAGACCTATTATAGATCTAAACAAGAAATCAGAGCCTCATCTCTTAGATGACAGAGCATCGCATATGTACATCATCTTGGCCGGGAAGTGTCAGGAAAAACCTTTCAGGGCTTGACATAGCCACGAGGTGTAAAAAAACATTGTAAATTCCCGCCTCTGGATAAAAAAACTAGCCTCTCTGTTTGTCGCAGTCTGTCCCAAACATTTGGGGAGACGAAAGGGTTGTCTGCGCCACTGACAAAAAAGGGAAACAAATTCCTCTGCTACAGTAAAGGGGATCTCCCACGGGGTCCCTTTAACCGATAGAACGGGGGGGAGGATGGAAAAAATTTCCCCCTTTTCTTTTTCCTCACTCTTTGAAAAACCCTTTGGGGACACCGGGGTAGATGCACGATCGTACATATAACCCTCCAAGGGGATGACGAGATTTTTCATAACCGGGGTATTAGCTCTTAACCTGTAAAAAGATTTTTTTTAGGCTCTGAATTGGCCGCGAATGTATTTCGTCTCAGCACGGCGGGGGGGTTCCTCCCCGCCGTACAGTTGGAGTCCACCACGGAACAGGTCGCGAGAGAAAGATCCAGATGTGCGGGGGATGCTCAGCGAGGCGCAAAAAAGGATTCGAGAACAAAGTAATTACGGCCCCACTATTGTTGGAAAGTCATCTATATATGTTCAAAAAAAACAAGCCTTTTTAAAGCCCTCCCATCTGCACGAGAGAGGCACCATTTTGGGAGGGCATCGGGAAGGGGGCGAGACACTGCTTTAAATAGTATGGGATAATGGCACTTCCCCCAAGAGAAACGGCCACCCCCCATGAAAGTCGAGGGCGACCTGTGGACTGCGAGTGTAGTCAATAGCATCAATGTTCCGTCTGCGAATGGAAAAGTGTTGGTTCTCCCCGGGTTTAATATATTTTAAATTGTTGCACTAAACGTTTTCGAGAATCACCCGGGGCGATTTCTGGTGGAACTCCCCCCAAAAAGCCGCCCATTCATGTCTCCAAGGAGAAAAATGGACGGGGAAGCTGGGGGATAAGATCCCCAAGATCTTGGAGAGTATGTCGCATTTGGGGGTAGATATATTTGGGGAGACGTGGGTTTGTGCAGATGGGTACGATGCTACAGCCCCGCAAGGGTGATTGCAGCGGGGACATTAAGGGGGGGCATCCGACGATGGTAAAGGGCCCCAACCACCCCTAAAGCCACCCCCTGCTGGGGGTGGTGTGTGGACAGGTAAAAACCTGTCGGGCAGAGCAACTTCCCTGCCCTATCATTGTTTTTGTAAAAGATAATTTTTGGGTTTCCAACTCGTTGATGAAAGGACTATTCCTCCCCAAAATTTTCACGTAATCCACGAATATTCCATTGGAGGATTGAAGGTGTTTTTTTCGGGCGTGAGATGATGCAGAAGCCTTTCGGTTTTAGACGCGCGCCATTTGAAAACCCAGCATCTTTTTTCTGTGTTGTAGAAATGGTAAACTATTTTTGTACATTCCCAGAGTCGGTTGGCGTTGCGTAATCGGCGGTGAAACGGGGGTTTTCCTACGGGACCCCGGCAGTAGTAAGACCCCTAGTCCCCCCAAAATGAGATTTACTACAGAAGGATTTTCCACTTTTAGGTTTATGATGCTCCCACGAGGGTCTTTAAAATTGCTTTTCAGCATGGGTATCAAAATACTTTTTGGTCCCTAAGTTGGAGACACTTGCCCTCAGCGTGTTTTGAGCTGTGTCGCTAGCCGTTCAGGGGGTGGTAAAGGGGGAGTGATATTAGGGGTCACGTCATACTCCCACACCCCTCACAGGTGTATCTTTACGCAAGCCACCTTCCCGTCAGCAATTGATATTTTAGCCGGAGGGCGCCCCTGAGTCTAAAGGGCTCATTGGAACGCGAGTTCGCTTTGAATCTTTATTAGGATGGGGTTTTTGGGGGCCCCTTGAGGGGGAGTCCTATTGTCATTTTTCCCCTTGCGGCATGCAACACGAGAGGGGGTTGGAGGCTCATTATGAGAGGAGTCAGCAGACCCCAAATCACACGGCAGAGCGAGAACTTATTTTTCATTGGGATGGATGGGTTGGTTTAAGAAATGTGGGGTGGAACTGCAGGGGCTGATTAGGCGTCTTAGAAGAACAGCAGCCATCGCGGATGCGTAGGCCTGCTTCTCCCCCCCCTGCTTGTCTGTGGGAAAGTTTCCCTTTTGGGGCTCCCCAAGATGAAAATTGGGATTGGGCCAAAAAAAGGATGTCTTCTTCTAATTTATAAGTCCCCCCCGTCGGGAACTCGGGGGTGATCAACGGGAGTGGAAAACATAGGGGGTTGACGTACAGTCACTGTGGGGATGGGCACCCAACGCGACATCGACCACAGCGAGGAGGGGATTTACAAAATTTTTTTTCCTGCCCAAAACTGTAGCATCATGCACTGCATAGGGCGGTCGATAAAGGCTTTATCCTAAGGGGAATGGGGACCCATCCCGTGGAACGGGGAGACTTGATCCTAGCAGGTGATAATGATAGTTTTTGCTTCCCCCGACCTTAAGACCCGTTTAACCTTTCCCGGGGACATGTTTAGTATTTCGCCTCCAAAACCAAAAAGGTCGTAGTTTTAGACTACGCCTTTGCTGGTAAAAATTTGGAGAGGTTTTAAAGGTTCAAAAATCTGTCTTCGGTGAGGGTGTGGAAGAGCACCGAGCCTGAGTTAGGTCCCTTTGGGTGGGTTAGAACCCCCCTGCCATACCTTTCGGTGGCCCTTTCCGGGGTCATTCCAATTTTTTTTCTCCAAATACCGCCCGCAAGGAAAAAGTTGCCACCCCTCTCCTTAAATAAGCCACGTCCCAAAAAGGGGAGGGCTGTGGCGGACAGGGGAGTAGATGTTGTAGTTTTTTTAAAAAATGTTGGGGTGTAGTCTCAGGGCGTCTCCAAATTTACGGAGGAAAGAGTTGGCTCTGTAAGTCTCGCTCCAATTTCCTCTTTTGGGCTTCCTAAGCAGAGGAAGCATCATCTGCCGCAGCAAAATTTATGTAGCACCTATTTGATTGTCCATTGTCATCATAAATAAGACGGATGCGGCGAACCACACCATAAGCCTTGAAAATATCATGTAATGCTCTGTATGATAAGGCCTGGGACACGTTGGACAGAAGCAAGGTGTCCAACGTAGAAGTGCCCCGAGGGCCAGGCTCGTCTCTCAATCCCTGTCTGCGTCCTTGATGCGGGGACCGCCAGACCCGGGAAGCTGAGGAGGAGGAATGGGCGGTTGCCCGCTTCGTGCCACGTCGGGCCTGGAAAGGCGCCAGAGTGGCAATGTGAGAGGATTCAATGGGAGAAGTCGAGGACAAGCGGACGTCAGGGAGAGAGGCAGGCCGGGGTAAATCTTTAGTTCTATACATAAACAAAATTACTTCACTTCCCCACGCCCCCACCCACCACGGAGCCCACGGGGGGAAGCTGTCTGTTGGGGAAGGACCTCACCCAACAGCTCCAGGGTAGCAGGGAAGTATACGCTTCGGTTGACGGAAGAGGAGAGTGAGGCGTGTTTCTATTCCCACACGAAAGGATTGTACGCGAACCTCATGGACCTGGATGAATCCCTGTTCGAATCAGGTTCAGAAGATTATGTTCCGACGGACCAATCTGAACCAGGCTCTCCAATGAACCAGTCATTTAATCGTCCAGGTGTAAAGAAAATCTTCTGGACGGTCTCTTACAAGAGAACAGATCATCCTGATGGTAAAGGAACGCTTCCACCTTCTTACTAATAAGTCAGTGAAGCGCCAGGTTGTGTGGAAGGAAATCCGTTGCCTTCTTCAGAATGTGCTCCCAGAGGTGACACCAACCCAGGTTCAGATGAAATGGCGTCAAATAAAGGGCCTATTCCTGAAGTATGAGGACACCCAAGTCTTCCACAGGGAGGGCCAGGACCAAGGAACCGCTTCATCATGACCTGCTGGAGTCGTTCCTAGGACAAAGGCCATTGACCAATCCTTCTCGCTATGTGGTGGAGGGAGGGTCAACCAGCACGATGGAGGAACGACGAGCAGCGAGCAGCCCGGTGCCACTTCCAGAAACAAGCAGCCCGGTGCCACGACGCGCAACAAGCAGCCCGGTGCCACGACCAGAAACAAGCAGCCCGGTGCCACGACGCGCAACAAGCAGCCCGGTGCCACGACCAGAAACAAGCAGCCCGGTGCCACGACGCGCAACAAGCAGCCCGGTGCCACGACCAGAAACAAGCAGCCCGGTGCCACGACCAGCAAGGAGCAGCCCAGTGCCATCGACAAGCAGCCAGGTGGCTGCATTGGAGCCACATCAAGGGCCATCAACAGCAGGGTCCGGACGGGGGCATGGTGGTCAGCCTCCAAACAAGAGAAAAAGGCTGCGTCCTAACACCAGGACCCAGGATTTGTCCACGTACCTTGAACTAGGCACATCAAGCATACATCAACTGAAGCAGTCTGATAACGAAGAGAAAGCAGCTAGCAAAGAAAGGTTAAAAAAAATTTGGACGCACTAGTCAGAACGAGAAGAAAGAAGAGTATATAGAGAAGAAACAAGAAAAGAAACAAGAGTATATCGAGACAAAATGTTAGGCGTGTTATGTCGGTTAGCAGTGCACTCAAAAGAGTAGTAAAACATTGGGCGGAGCTTAAAAGAGTATAATGTCGGTTAGCAGCATGCAGGCAGCGAGTGTTCTCCGGTGTTCTTGACGAAGTATTGGAAAATAAATGGTGCAACAAGGCCCAGGAGAGGAGAATAAGTACAACTAAGACAAGTATTACGCAAGTCTAAGACAAGATAGAAGACAGAAAGGCATCAGAGGAGAAGAAGCTTGGACAGAAGGAGTCTGAAGGACGTACTAAGCGATTATTAATAATGGAGACGAGACGTAAACAAGAAGTAACGGATTCAAGCTGGAAAAGCGTAATTTAGAAAGGAAATAGGGAAAAACTGGTTCACAAATAGGGTGGTGAATGAATGGAATGGTCTCAGTAGACAGAAAGTTAGTGCTGAGTCATTAGGAAGCTTTAAAGAGGGGCTGGATAGGTTCATGGATGGGGATGAAAGGTGGATGTAGGTATGTTAGGTGACAGGAACTACCACGTGTAGGCCTCGTAGTCCTTGAGCCAGACCAAAAGTAAGCTCCGGCGGGGGGAGTAATTCTCATTATGATTTTCCATTAGACCAATGTCCCCAGTGTCAGAAAAGGTGTGATGACATCTGAGAACGGTAGCTTAGTGCCCGGATGGACGCCATCTTTGAAACCACCCAGCGCGAAAATGCCCATTTGGTGGGGTACATTGTTGCACGTGTATCTGGACTTCTATACTAGCTATCGATGTGCGTTGACGACTAATATACGCCCAATGTGTACGTCTAATAAAATAATATGAGCTTGTTTGTTATTATATTCAATTGTATATATTTTCATATTTTATTTTAACGTCTTAGTAACAAAATTCAATTTTGGCATTTGTTTTATCAGTAAANAATGAATACCATTCTTTTTCGTAAGTTGTTCTAAATATATCAAATAAAAAACTGTAAAATACACTAAAGAAATGCCATTATGAGACTCTGAAGTATATGGCATTCACTTAAACTCTTCGCCATTTAATATTTTGCGAGAAAACATTTTACATGAAACATATCAATAGAAGCGGAATTATATTAGCTTTCCATTGATATATTTAGTTTTCTGTAAAATGAATTAGAACCATACATAAATTACCGTTAACTAAATATATTACCTCATCAATTGGGAAAATTACCCGATTGATGATGTTATTTATTTAGTTAACGCTAAGTTATGCATGGTTCTAATTCATTTATCAGAAAACGAAATATATCAATGGAAAGCTAATACAATTCCGCTTCTATTGATATGTTGCATGTAAAAAGTCTTCACGCAAAATATTAAATGGTGATGCGTTTAAGTGAATATAAGTTCATGCATATTTCTTCAGTCTCATAATGGAATTTCTTTAGTGTATTTTAGTTTTTTATTTGATAATATTATAGAACAATAATTTACGAAGATAAGTGTATCTTTTATACTGATAAGCCATAGTCTACTGTATTCATGGAATACTTTTTTACTTGCCGACCCGATTGATGGTTATGTTTTTAGTTTACGCTAATTTATGCATGGTGGTAATTCATTGATCAGAAAACGAAATATATCAATGGAAAGCTAGTGTAAATCCGCTTCTATTGATATGTTTCATCTAAAATGTTTTCTCGCAAAACATTAAATGGCGAAGAGTTTAAGTGAATATTGAGTAATATTGAGTGAATATTAAGTGAAGTTCATGCATATTTCTTCACTCTCTCATAATGGCATTTCTTTAGTGTATTTTACTGTTTTTTATTTGATACTATTATAGAACAAACATTTACGAGGATAACAGTATATCTTTTATACTGATAAACCACAGGAAGGGAAATGGGGCTGATGTTCGAAAATGGCAGAAGTCGCAAAACTGGCCTCCACTGGTCATGGGCGAGTTGGCGCGGGGCACGAGTAGCAAGTCCTACACACACACAATAGAGTAGTCTGTGTCTTGTCCTTATATCATAATGTTGTATAGATTTTATCAACAATTTTAGGGAGACAAACATTGCAAAGATAAAACGCAATGTTGGTGAAGCATATGTGGCTTATGGCACCAAGAAAGTGATTCCTTCAAGAAAAGTTGACCTGACTGTAATGATGAATGTTCTGTTAACTAGGCTGCGACGGGATGGATATCATTTTTAAGCAGTTTTGGGCTATTGAAAACTTTGATGCCCAAAAATGCTTATCGTCAGGGCCTAACCATCAGGATATTAATAAATTTTGCTATATATATAAATATATATATTATTTATTTATATTATATATATATATATTATATATATATATTATATATATATATATTTATATATATATATTATATATATATATATATATTATATATATTATTATATATATAATATTATATATAATTTTATATATTTTAATAAAATAAATATATAATATATAATTTATATATATATAATTATAATATATTAATATATATATTTATATATATATTATATATATTTATATATATATATTATAAAATTATATTTATTAATAAAATTATTATATAATTATAATTATATAATATATCTTTTAATAATATATTATATATAAATTCTTATAAATATTCTATTATAATATACTATATAAAATATCTTAATAATTAATCTAATTAAAAATTCTTAATAATATATATCTATATAATATATATCTATAATATTATATAATAATATATAATATATATATATATAAATATATATTTTTTAATTATATTTATAATATATTATATATATATATTATTAAATATATATTATATATATATTTTATATATATTATATATATAATATTATATATATATTATAATATAATTATAATATATATATTATATATTATATATATATCTATAATAATATAGCGAAAGTGTTCTTTTGTCTGTCTGTCTGTCTGTCTGTCCTGTCTGTTTTGTGTGTGTGTGTTGTGGTTGGAAAGGGTTCCGCCCCCCGTGGGCGAAATCACTATAGGGCACTTTTTGGAACCGGGTTGCCCAGGGGAAGGTCATAACCCCACTTATGAAATTCGATCATTTTTTTTTTTTTTTTTTTTTTTTTAAAAAAAAATGGGCGAAATTTGAAAATTGGGTGGGGGGGAAATTGAGTAAGGGTGGGGTATGGGTAATGGGTGGGGGGAGGGGGGTTAATGGGGGGGGGGGAGGGTTTGGGGGGGGGTGGGGGGGGGGAATGGTTTTGGGGGGTGAGGGTAATGGTAAATATGGAAAGGGGGTTTTTTGTCTGTCTGTTGTTGTTGTGTGTGTTGTGTGTGTGTGTGTGTTGGGTTGCCCCCGGGGCCTCCCCAATGGTTTTGGGGAACTTTGACCGGGGGGGAAGTTAGATATGGATACTTTTTTTTTTTTTTTTTTTTTAGCGAAAATGGAAAAAAAAAAATTTTGGGTTGGGAATTAAAGGGGGATTAAGGGGGGATTTGGGGGGGGGGGGGTAATGGGGGGGGGGGGGTGGGGGGTGGGGGGTGAGGGGTTGGGGGGGGGTGATGGGTGAGGGAAAAAGGGGGGGTGAGGGAATAAAAAAAAAAGCAAAAGGGTTGTCTGCCCCTTCTGTCTTGTGTG
>JACEEZ010013251.1:0-20000 GCA_016584305.1 Chionoecetes opilio
TTTTGCCAAGGATATAAACTTTACCAAAAACACGCACCACACCTACCAACAACACCAATACATCACCACAACCACACACACACACACACACACATAACCCAAACCACCAAAGAAAGAAAGAAAAAAATAAAAAGAAGCAGAAGACCAAGAACCATAGAAAAGGAAATAATGAAAAAAGCACATAAAAACACCTACACACACATCAAACAATGAGTATGCAAAATCATTTAACACAAATCAGAATAGAAAAGACAGACAGAAAATGAAGAGAATATATCCTTCTATACATCCATTCAGTAATCCATCCATATATCCAGTCAGCCATCCATACATACATCCAGTCAGCCATCCATACATACATTTAATTAGCCAGTCAGCCATCCATACACACATCCAGTCAGCCAGTCAGCCATCCACACATCCATCCATCCAGTCAGACAGTAGTCCATCCATACATACATCCAATCAGCCATCAATCCGTACATGCAGTCAGCCAGTCAACAATCCATACATACATCCAGTCAGCCATCCACACGTACATCTAGTCAGCCAGTCAGTCATCCATACATACATCGTCAGCCAGTCAGCTATCCATACATACATCCAATAAGCTAGTCAGCCGTCCATCCGTATATGCAGTCAGCCAGTCAACAATCCATACATACACCCAGTCAGCCATCCACACGTACATCTAGTCAGCCAGTCAGCCATCCATACATGCATCGCTAGCCAGTCACCCATCCATACATACATCCAATCAGCCAGTCAGCCGTCCATACATCCATCCAGTCAGCCATTCAGCCATCCATACATACATCCTGTCAACCAGTCAGTCATCCATACATACATCCAATCAGTCAGTCAGTCAGTCATGCATACATACATCCAGTCAGCCTGTTTGCCATCCATACATACATACATTCAGCCAGTCAGTCATCCAAGCATACATCCAGTCAACCAGTAAGCCATCCATACATACATCCAGTCAGCCAGTCAGACATCCAATCATACATCCAGTCAGCCTGTCTGACATCCATACATACATCCAGTCAACCAGTCAGCCATCCATACATCCATCCAGTCAGTCATCCAAGCATACATCCAGTCATCCTATCTGTCATCTATACATACATCCAGTCAGCCAGGCAACCATACATACATCCATCCATTCAACCGGTCAATCATCCATCCATACACCCAGTCACCCACCCATGCATACATCTAATCAGCCAGTCAGCCATCCATGCATACATCCAGTCAGCCAGTCAGCAGACCATACATACATCCAGTCAATCAGTCAGGAATACATACCTACATCCAGTCCGACAGTCAGCCATCCAATCATACATTCAGTTAACCAGTCATCCATTCATACATACATCCAGTCAGCCAGTCAACCAGCCATACATACATCCAGTCAACCTGTCAGTCATCCATACATACATCCAGTCAGCCAGTCAACCATCCATCCATACAAATGTAATGAGCTGGAGTGACTTTTCAATTAAAACTGCCCACCTCTCAGACTCTCTTGGCTTGCCTTACCAAAAACTCGCTCACTACATACACGCTGTAGTTATAGTTATAATCTCCTGTTTTGCGGGTAAACACACATAACATAAAAAAAATGCTAGTTTATTTTTTGCAGGCTACAAAACAAAATTATTGAACATCACCGAGACACATCACTTCCACATACCACAAACCAACCATGCGCTGGTTATGTCCTCAGCATACGAACATTAACTTTAAAAGATTAAATATTATAAATTGTAAATATTATAATTTAAGATATAATATTATAGCTCCGTCGCTCTTACCACTTTACATCACCTTCCTGCAACAAACTCTCACAGCCTGCTGCTGACTATCTTGTCACAGCCAACCTTCAAAATATCCCTCCCTGCTCTACAACAACACATCAGTCATACACGGCTCCAACCAAGGATAATATCCTTGGCTTCAACTCATAGGTGGCAATGCACAGCTCACCTGCCGGAAATCCACTTTCCACTATCACCTAAGCCCCTTCATCTACAACAGCTTCAGACCCAGGTACAGTCTTCATCGAGGTTTGGGTGGAGTACCCTTGTAGCATGCCAAGGCCACTGCTCTCCCACACAATTGAATTCTTCCTGGCTTAACACAGCAAAACCTCCTACTTCGGCAGTGCACTATAGGCCTCTTCGGGCAGCGGCAGACCTCCTCCGACCACAACAGACCAACCAACCTGCCAAGCCAGGACTATACTATAAATCACTCCTTTTACGGTTACTACACCATCCCGAATATATATCTGAATAACTAAAACACACATATGGAGCACAACATACCTCGTATACACAACAAACTTTCTCCAGCACCCAGTAAATTTCCTTTATGGGTCCTCTCTTCTCTGTTCTAACCAAATCCCGCCATCAAATCCCGCCGTTCATTCAAATCTCATGCCTTCAGCGCCTGCTTGTAAACAAAGTCTAAACAAACAAACAGCTGACAGTAGAGATACGTTGTCAGCCCGCCCATTTTGAATCCTCACATTCACCCCCTCCAACTTATTGCGTACCCTAACGCACACTATCCCCACAAGCAATGGGTCTATTAGTACAGGAGCATAAGTAAAAAGTTAACGAAAACCTAGAAAAAAATAGTAGAAAGCTGATTTTTTCAGGGGAGCTCCAGAAAACCATAAGCATGTCCACTGTGCAAAGTTCTGCAAATTTAACCTGGGAACATTTTCAGAATTCAAGATGGCCGCTATAAAAAATTTGCGATAAATGGTTAAAATACCAAAAATCGGCATAACTGGCAACTTATTATAGTGGACCCAGGCCATGTTCATTTGAGTTAAAATAATTAGCATAAAGTGTAATTACTAGTACACTCTCCATTTTCATATGGAGACCATGATGCTCTGGTCTGTGTAGCAAGCGGTTTTTGTTGCTGGCAAGTGGTGTAAATGCAGATCAAGCATTTGATATTGGTGTCAAGGCTGCTTCTGTAATGACTGGCGAAACCTATGCCGACGTAAAATTAAAACGAAAAGACCGTGTGACCAGCATCAGTGGTGACAAAAATCAGGTCACTGTGCGAGGTGTTGAGGTGGAGGTGAATAGAACAGTATTGTTCATGAGGGTCACATGTGTGATCCGGGAGAGTTCTGAGATGGAGGAATATCTGCTTCACCAGTTTGTCAAACAGCCACCCTCCCTATTCAATAAAGGTATCATGAGGAAGAACACTAAGAGTGTCCTTGCTAGTGTTCTCAAGTCGAAAGTGAATGTCCATCTAGAACTTCCAGATAATGCACGTTTCGTCCTTGATGGAGGACATCTTCTTCAAAGCTTGCCATGGCCTGCTGATCCCACATACAACCAGGTGTGTGACTAGTATGTATCCCATGTTCTTGTTCACTATGGGCCAGGTAGTATAGTAGTGTTTGACGGATATGGCAGTGCTTCCTCAACTAAAACTGCGGAACAGCAGCGAAGAGCCAAACAGAACACTTCTCCTGATATTGTCTTTGAGTTGGAAATTAAAACTACAACATCAAAAAAGGCATTCATGGGTAATGGCAGGAATAAGGACTGATTTATCCAAAACTTAAAGGAGAATATGAGGCTGTGGGAATAATTGTCAAACAGAGTGTTGCAGATGCTGACTGGCTGATTGCATCGAGTGCCATGATTACATTAACTGCCATAGATGGTGCCCCAACTCAAAATTCGCCTGTCGTTGTCGTGGGAACTGATACTGACTTGCTGGTGATGATGGTCGCACAAGCCACCCCAAA
Organism: Chionoecetes opilio; assembly: GCA_016584305.1. Taxonomy (NCBI): domain Eukaryota; kingdom Metazoa; phylum Arthropoda; class Malacostraca; order Decapoda; family Majidae; genus Chionoecetes; species Chionoecetes opilio. The sequence goes on from JACEEZ010013251.1 coordinate 3,791, forward strand.
CATGAATCTTCATATGCTCTGTGGACGGAACCCTTTGCATGTGTACTGTATACGTGAAATCCAGGAAGCTTGTTCTAGCATCAAACAACACCTGATGTTTGTCCATGCAATCACTGGATGTGATGCTGTGTCTTCCATATACAATCAAGGGAAAAAAAGGGCCCTTCAGCTGTTCCATAGTGATGACAATTGGGAGGGACTGTTTGAGTGTTTTCTCTCAGTCTGACAGCAGTCAGGATGAGATAGCACGCATAGGAGAGTTGTTTCTACTAAAGCTGTATGGAGCTGTCCGGTCAAATTCACTGGACAAGCATCGCTATGTTATGTACTTCCGATCTACACGTAAGAGCGTCCTTATCCTATCTGGTTTCAAGTTGGAATCAATCCCTCCAACTTCAGCAGCTGCCAAGTTCCATAGCTATAGAACATACCATGCTGTTCAGCAATGGCAGGGAAATGAGCTACCACCAAATGAGTAGGGGTGGGAGTACAGAGAGGGGATACTTGTTCCAATCTATACCGATAGGCCTATTGCTCCCGAGAAGGTACTGAAAAGGGTATCTTGCGGCTGCAAGGTAGGGTGTGGAAAGTCATGTCGTTGTTACAAGGCACGGATGGAGTGTACCATAATGTGCACTGATTGCAGTGGGTACAATTGTAAAAATTCGCATGTTCTTGATGTGCAAGGCGAAGGGGATACCACTGATTAGAATTCCTTCAAACATATGGTTGGGTTATTTGTGGTTTTCTAATTGGTGTTTTGTACAATATAACATAGTTTGGCTATTATAAATGTAACGTACATAACATAGTTGAGGTATTATTAAAATAAAAAAAAAAAAAAAAAAATTTCTTCACCTTATTGAATTTATGCTAATTATGTCAACTCAAAATATTTTTTTTTCTCCATTGTATTCAGCACACTCCAAAACATTGATGTACACACAAAATCTTATTACTACGAACTCGGATGGAATGATCATAGTACTTTCATTTTATCGTTAATTGTGATGGCTGCCATTTTTGAATTATGAAAATGCCACGAGGTTGAATTTGCAGAACTTTGCATAAGGGCGATATATACAATATTTTGGAGCTCTCCGGAAAAAATAAGCTTCTCTACTATTTATTTCCACCTATAAGCTAATGCTCCTGTATTATATATCCTTTTTTTTTCTGTTCAGCCAGCCTCCGAGAACGCCTAAGCCTTGTGGTTTCTTTCACTTCCACCTTAGCTGTTTCCGATTGGTTCTTCCTCATGCAATTGTTCCCTTTCTGGCACTCCCTGGGTGTTTATACCTGAGTTGGGTCCTGTTCCTATGCCTCATCCTGCTGCTCCTCCTCAATAACCTGCAATCCATCACCGATTCCAAGCCTTTTCAACACCTCAGTCATGTCTGGCATTTCTACTGCATCATCATGGACCTCTCACCCTGTTCATATTGTTCTGGTATATCCTCATCATCTAACTGCCTCCAAGGCCACAAATTACTCCGATGCAAAACCTTATCCGGGCCTTGCTCGTTTAGTGGTCTACCTTGTACACTCCACTAATTCATCTAAAAACTCCACAATCGCCCAAACCTCTGCTGCTGCAAAATTTGTATATATCTTATTGTAACCCACTACAGCATGGTCCCTTAGCAGTACCCGTTGTACTCCTTCAAATGTTCTGCCACTACCTGCTCCTGTTTTTTTCTTCAATTCTGCTCATTATACTGCTTCTATGTTGTTTCTTGCGCTTTCCATGCCGCTTGTTGTGTTTCCTGAAGCTTCCTCACCATTGATGTGTGGGTGATAACCGCCTCATCAGAGCCTACTGGAAATCTATCCAGCGGTAAATGAGTTTTCACGCCAAAACACCAAGTAGTGAGGTGAAAATCCCATCACAACACGCATGACATGTTGTAGATGCCGTAAGGCTGGTCAGATATTGGCCATTGCTCCCTTTGCTCTTCACCTAATGTAGCCTGTGAATATTTGGGTAATTAGGTAACACTGTTTATCCTATATATTATATTTGAGTGTTGGGGTTCTACCCATTTGTTATGTAACTAAGAATAACTGGGTAATTATATATTTTCTAAGGTACTTGAGTATTTGTTCGAGTAGGTACTCATGTTGGATTCGGGAGTCGCGAAGATTCGGTAGGGGAGTAACGTGAGTTTACTTCGGTTCGGACTGGCCAAGGTATGTCAGTTCATTTCCGTCTCTCAACCGAGGTGGACTCGACTCCCCTACAACTACTGCCATAAGGTATTGTACCAGTGTTTTCTACTGTGTTGTGATATGTTGCTTTTGTATTGTTTCTTAAGGATTATATTATTTGTATAATAACACTTGCTTTACTGCTTGTGTTGGGTTTATTGTTAAATGTTATTATTTCTGGTGATATTATTTAGGCTTATTGTGTGTGTGTATATACAAACAGAACTCGACTCCTGTCAAGGGCCAGGCAGAGAGGCGTTATGTGTGGTTTGATGTGGAGATACTCCAGACTGCCGTGCTGACTGGTATTCCGTGTGGCTGTGATGTGTTGTCATCCCTGGTGGGCTATGGTACGCTCTATGTCCCTGGTGGAGGTGGCTAGAGGCGTGTGTCATCTTCCCTACCAATACGACCAGGACGAGTGCGGTTCAGGGCCTGTGTTGGGTCTGTGTTTCCAAGAGGCTGAGTCGTGTGATACTCTACCTACCCTTACATACCGGTCTGGGAATCTCTACTAGTTTACGTGTGGAGTGGTGTTTAGTAGGAGTTGGTGTTATTTATACTCTACGTAATTAAATTCATGTTTTAATTTATGAAGAGTTTCTGTAATCCCGGAGTGTCATGCCAATTGTAGAATTCAATAATCGTGCCTTTAGAAGCCTACATACCATGCAGGGTCCTATTAAATCGTTCAGACACCATTCCCCTGAGGATGATATGGGATGGTCATTGACTTCTTGATATGGTAATGTTTGCACAGTTCCTCGATCAATTGCCCTTCAAAATTCCTACCCTGGTCACTATGTACTCCTTTTGGGCAACCAAACCTGTTACATATCTCCTCCGCTAATACCTTCGCTACTGTGCTTGCTATCAAGTTATTGGTGGGAAAGGCCAGTGCAAACTTACTAAACTCATCCGTGACAATAAAAAAATTCTTCTTCCCATCCTTAGCAGGATATAGCACACTTAAATCAATGGCCAACACTTCAATCATACACGGCTGCAATCAAGTATACTATCCATGGCTTCAACCCATAGAAGGCAATGCACAGCTCACCTGCCGGAAATTCCCTTTCGATCATGGTGAGCTGTGCAGTGCCACCTACAGTATAGGTTAAAGCCAAAGATATTATCCTTGGTTGGAGCCGCGTATGACTGAAGTGCTGGCCATGGGTTTCAGGGTAAGATAAGCCCATGAGTTTTTGTTGTGTTAAGCCAGAATGGATCCAATTATGTGGGAGAGCAGTGACCTTGGGATGCTACAAGGGAACTCCACCCATACCTCGGTGGAGACTAAACCTGGGTCTAAAGCTGTAGATGACGGGGTTAGGTGATAGTCAAAAGTGGATTTCCGTCAGATGCGCTGTGCATTGCTAGTATGTATAGGTTGAAGCCAAGGATATTATCCTTGGTTGGAGCCGTGTATGACTAAAGTGCTGTTGTAGAGCAAGGAGGTATATTGTGAATGTTGGCTGTTACAGGGGAAATGACCAGCAGGCTGTGAGAGTTTGTCGAAGGAAGGTGAAGTGAAGTGGTAAGAGCGACGGAGATATAGTCAAAGTTACTGTTCGTGTGCTGAAGATATAACCCGTGCCTGGCTAGATTGTGGTATGTGGAAGTGAGGTGTCTCAGTGATGTTCAAAAATTGTGTTTTGTAGCCTGTAAGAAGCCTTGGCTTATGGATCCCTCCTGGCTTAACCCATCAAAATCTCCTACTTAGGCAGTGCACGGCAGGCCTCTTCGGGCAGCGGCAGACCTCCTCCTACCAGAACAGACCAACCATCTTGCCAATCCAGGACTATAGTATGAATCACTCCTTTTAAGGTTACTACACCATCTCTCATATATTTCGGCATAACTAGAACAAAGGTATGGAGCATAACATACCTTGAATACAGAACAAATGTCAAGCACCCAGTAAATATCTTTTATTTGTCCTCTCTTCTCTGCTTTAACCGAATCCCGCCATTTTGCCCACAGCGCCGGCTTGTAACACAAACTCTAAACAAACAAACTGCTGACAGCAGAGTGCGTCGTCAGCCCGCATATTTTGAATCCTCACGCATACATCCAGCCAGCCAGTTAACCATCAACACATACTTCAAGTCAACCAGTCACCCATTCATACAAACATCCAGTCAGCTGGTCAACCATCCATTCATACATTCAACCAATCAACTATCCAAACATGCATCCAGACAGCCAGTCAGTCATCACTTTACATACATCTCAGTGAGCCAGTCAATCATCCAACATACATCCAGTCAGATAGTCAGCCATCCATACATAGGCTACATCCAGTCAACCAGTCAGCCATCCATACATACATCCAGTCAGCCAGTCAAACACATCCAATCTTACACCCAGCTAGTCAGTCAGCCATCCATGCATACATCCAGTTAGCCAGTCAACCATCCATACATACATCCAGTCAACCAGTCAGCCATCCATCCATAAATCCAATCAACCGTTCAACCAGTCATCCATCCACCCATATATATAGTCAACCAGTCGACTATCCGTACATGAATACAGTCAGCCAGTCAGTCATCCATATATAAATACAGTCAGCCAGTCAGCCATCCATACATACATCTAGTCAGTCAGTTAGTCATACATACATACATCCAGTCAAACATACAACCATTCATTCATACATCCAGTCAACCAGTCAACCATCCATACATACATCCAGTCAGTCAGAAAAACAATACACACGTACATCCAGTCAACCAGTCAGCCATCCATCCATCCAGTCAAGCAGTCAGTCAGCCATCCATAAATAAATCAAGTCAACCAGACAGCCATCCATGCATATATACAGTCAGCCAGTCGACCATCCGTACATGCATACAGTCAGCCAGACAGTCATACATACATACATCTAATCAACAATTCAGTCATCCATACATATGTAACGCAGGAAAATGGGTAAAAAAATTTGAATCATGATTGACGAAGAGTTTAAGTTGAGTGAAAGGGGGTAAAGTAATATATGAATGTCGAGTAATGAAATGCGTAGTTTTCCTTCACTCCTCAGTTCTGAATCACTATATATAAATATATTTTGATATATTTGGTGCCGACGGTAGCTGGTGACGTTAGCGGGCCAGGCGAAAAGGAGGGCGAGTGGCCATATTAGTTGTCTTTCGGTCCACGTGTCAGTTGTGGTAAGACGTGCGGGGAGGTGTGGCTTTCAACCCATTATAAGGTACGTGCGGGAAAAATGTGTTGGTGGGGATGTAGAGGAGATTAATTAATTATCTGTGATAGCATGAAAGCTAATGTAATGTGTTATTCATAGGGTTTCAAGGTAGCAGTGGGAAGCTGGCGCTGGGAAGCCGGCGGGGTGAGCTGCGATGAGCAGTGGGGAACAGCTGTGAACGACCCTGTTGAACACCAGGATACAGCTAAGGCTTAGTTTCATAGCTGGAGTGTGTGGGTATTGATACTTTACTCAGAGAATCAGTGTGACGGGAAAAGTTACACAGAGAACCAGTGTGACGGGCAAGTTACACAGAAAATCAGTGTGACAAAAATCATTTACTCAATGATTTAGGGTGAAGGAGTTATAGGGTTACGTTTTGAGCACGAGCTGAGAGTCGCGTCGTGTCGTTGTTATTAGCATTAAGTATGTATTTATGTTAAGACATTAGGTTAAGACATTATGTTAAGACATTAGGTTAAGAAGGAGTTGGGAAGTAATTACTGGTGAATCAGTAAAGTGTAAATATATTAAGATTCTGATAACGCCTTGTTATTCAGACCCATTAGTACATACATATTTTCTTAATTTTTTTTTTTTTTTTCACACTTATTGTGGGTGGTGGCAGTGTAATAGCCAGGATTGTGGAGCCCTTCGAGTTAACGTCAAAGCTATAAAGCTATAAAGGGGGGCACTACAGCTGGTGGCAGCTGGTTTGGATTCATTTAAAGATTCCTCGTACCCACGCACTAACTAATTCCTTTTTATTTTTCAAGTGCCAGTACCCAGTGATCACATCCATGTACAGGGTAGCGTTAGTTGGTCATAGTCAGATCCCTCAGACCGTGGAGGTAGATGATCCTAACGTAACAGTAGACATTTATAGAGCGCCAGGAGGCAAGATTATAACTTTTTTTCCAGATGATAGATTGAACGGAGTATTGCAGAAAGAATTTGAGTTAGTCATCCTATGGCTAGGCAGTAATGATATCAAGGAAGACGGTAAGGTGGGAGAAATAGTGGAAAATACTAGGAAAGTAGTAGAAACATTGCAGGCAACGTGCCGATGTGAGATAAGGATTTGTATGATAAAACACAGGATTATAACCGACCATTACGCTAGGAGAGTTGAGCAAGAAACCTACGACAAAGTAGCTAAGGCAATAAACAACAAGTTGAGCAGGAAGCTAACTCAGTATAGGAAATTAAGCTTTAACGCCAAACCATATGCACAAGGCTTAGCGCATGATGGAGTGCATTTTAATAGGACGAGCAGGGGCTTTATATATGAGAAGCTCGTAAATGTAATCATGCACAACTATCAGGCATGGGCTGCAGTGCAAGCTTTAGGAGGACCGGGTTACCCACCGTAAGAAATTATAATAAGAGTGGAAGTCAGTGTTGAGGCTTGGGAGACGCCCCGGCAAGTAAGCAGCTTTGGAGGGTTGTCGTGGCCGTAATAGCCACCGTGAAAAGCCCAGCACTAGACCTAGTGTTAGCAAACACTAGTTGGAAATAAGGGCGAGATAGATTTTTCTTTATTACGGAAAGGAATTTTTTTTTTAAGATGGAGGATTTGATAGATTTTTCCATAGAGGATTTGGAGGATTTCCTCCAGGAGGGAGCAACGGGTAGGGAGCTTAAGAAGGAGGAAGTAGTAACACACAAGAGAGACGAAACCAGTCCAGAACAATACGCGCAGTTCAGGTGGATGAGTCAGTTAGAACAAGAAGTGGAAAGAAAGAAAGATACTGTTGAGTTATTGTTGAAAAATAAGGGAGAGGAGAAGGAAGTCAGGAGACCAGTGATGTCATTGATAAAGCCTAGAGATATACGAATGCTGAACCTCAGTGATTTACAGGGAATCGAAGCCGAGGGAAGGTTGACAGGTTTCCTTTCCCAAGTAGAAAGTTGTTCAGAGGATTTGGAGGAGCGAAAAAGGATCATTATGACAAGAGTGGACCCACAGTTAGCATTATACGTACATAATGCCCTCAGTCAGTTCAATTTTAGATCATGGGACACCCTAACTTATTGGCTATGCGAAGAACTAACAGACAATTATGTCGACAGAATCCTTAATAGCATTTCGGAGGTCAAATATGATTGGCTGGAAGATCCCCAAGATTTTTCAACTAAACTCAAATGCATATACTCCATACTGGAAGCAAAGTCAAAACATCCAGGAGAAGTTCCCCGTAGGGATAAGATCATAAAAACAAAACTGTTGAGAGGATTACCAAGCCACAGTAAGGAGAAATTAGAGTTTTACATGGATGAACAATTCCCACTGAGAAAATTCATAGAGAATTGGGAGATTGAGAGGGCCATCGCCATAGGAAGAGACACAAATATAATATGTGCGGTAAACCAGACCCGGCAGCTGTCAGAGATAACACCCGCTCCCCAGAGTATTCCTCCCAATAAACAGGAACTGTCAGCCAGTCAGTCAGAAGTAAGAGAACTGCGAGCACAGATGGAAGGAATGGGGAGGAAATTACAAGAATTGAGAGTAGGTAACGACCAGAAGCCACCCAGTTTAGATTGGAGAAGGGATTCCCAGACGTTTTGTCCCTATTGTAGAATGAACAACCACTCAGCCGCAGACTGTGGAAGGAAGCCAGGTAGCAACGCTTGTTTCGATTGCTGGAGAGTAGGATGTAGGAGAGGTAGTCCAAATTGTCCGGGGAGGAAAGGATCCTCCCGGTGACTAGTTAAACATCGATCCCCAATAATTCCCATAGCCATTCCATTAATGACCACGTCACTGAAGTTTTAGTAGACACAGGAAGCGAATATTAACTTATAAAGAAGAGCGCAGCTTTAGACTTACAACTTAAAATAAAAACCCACAGTAACATCCCTAGTTTGACCGGCATAACTGGCAAGGAGTTGAGAATCTTAGGTCAAGTAAGAGTAAAAATATCCCTAGGAACAGATACAACAATAGAAGTGTCAATGTTAGTAGTTCCAGACCAGTATTTATCCAGCCAAGCCCTGATAGGGATGAATATAATAGGACTAGAAGAAATGACTATAAATTACAAACAAAATAAACAAAATAAAATCATGTGGGCTAACCTAACTTACCCCTTGAATTTTGTTGAACACCGATACGGCACCATAAGAGCAGTTACGAGGGAGGAGTGCAAAGATGAAGTGCATAAATCAAGCTGTCATATAAGAACACAGCAAAGCGTGACCATAAGACCAGAAATAACTCTATGGTTAGAGTTACCAGTGGACGAGATAGAGGGAACCATTCTCTTGGTGGGCACTAGAAAAAGACAAGTGCAAAATATAGCACCTATGTGTGTCCAGGTTACTAAAGAAAGAACTATCTTTCTACCAATAATTAATAACAGTAATGGACAGCTGAAGTTACGTTCTGGTACAGTTTTAGCAAAGTATAGAGTAGTAAAATCAGAAGAAATTCAAGACCAGCAAGTTACGGCAGGACCACGTTGTCTCACCACTAGGATGAGTAACGCTATGTTACCCGATAGTGATGTTAGCCAAGTTAGTGGTACTCGACAGGAACGAATACAGGCTATTCTAAAAAAGGGAGACTGGAAGCACCGAAGTGGACAGGAGAGACACTATCTTTTCGCCTTAATAAAACAACCTAATAACTTATTTATCTTAGCTGCAGGAGAACTAGGCACCATGAAAACTGAACCAGCTCATATTCAGGTGTTAGATCCAAAACCGTGTAGAGGAGTCACATATAGGTATCTGGAGAAAGCTAAGGAACTAATAGCTAAAATGTTGAGAGAAATGGAAGAGAAGGACATAATAGAAAATTCCACAGCTGCGTGGTTAAGTCCTATAGTGGTTAACAAGCCGAATGGGTAAAAATGGATGTATCTGGATCATAGGAAAGTGAATCAACATTTAGCCAATGATATACAGCCCCTACCTAAATTGGAAGAGTTAGTAGAGTCGGTAGCGGGCTATGAATACTATACCACCCTATATATGCAAGATGCATATTATCAAGTACTGTTGGATGAGAGTAGTAAAGATCTAACAACTTTCAGTGAAGGAATATCCTTGTATATATTCAAAAGACTTCCCTTTGGATTGAATTGCAGTGCGGCAATTTTCTCTCACAAATTAGCCCAGATTCTAACCCCTTTACTGAAAGAGAATTGGCTTTATAATTATCTGGATGACATGATCCTGATGGCACCCAGTTACGAGGTCTTATTGGAAAGGATCGATAGGTTATTTGGACATCTGACAAAATTTGGAGTCTAATTAAATCTAACCAAATGTAAAATAGGGCAAAGAAATGTTAGTTTTCTGGGACACGTAGTGAACGAGGAAGGTTACCAGCCCAACCCAGACAATATAGAAGCCGTAGAGAAAATGAAACCCCCCACTAATGTCAAGGAAACCAGAAGATTTCTGGGAATGGTAGGTTTCTATAGGAAGTACATAGAAGAATTCGCTAAGATAGCGGTGCCGATCACTAATTTGACTAGGAAAGATAACCCATTCGAATGGTCAGAGGAAAGCCAGAAAGCATTTCAGATACTAAAAGATAAACTGACTAGTGCTCCCATCTTAACTAAGGCCAATATCAATAAACCTTTTATGTTGGATACCGATGCTAGCCAAACTCATATAGGAGCAGTACTGATGCAGTATAATGAACAGGGCAAAGCCCAGGAAATCTCTTATTTTTCCAAAAAATTGAAACCAGTTGAAACGCGATACTCCGCAACAGATAGGGAAGCCCTAAGTATAGTTTTAGCTTGCAGAAAGTTTCATCATTTCCTGTGGGGAACCAAGGTGATCATCAGAACAGACCACCAACCATTAGTGTCAGTCTTTAAACAACGAACCAAGTCACCTAGGATGAACACGTGGATCCTAGAAATGAGAGACTATAGGTATCAAATAGAATATAAAGCAGGGAAAAAGAACACTGTAGCAGACCAGCTTAGTAGACCAGTAAGAATCATTCGATGTCAAGTAGAAGAGAGATGGATAGGAAAAACTAAAGAAGAAATAAAGGAAATGCAACGAGAGGACCTCAGATGGAGAGAAATGATAGAATATCTAGAATGAGGCAGAATACCCAGATCTAAATACCCCAGAAGTACTTTAGATCAGTTTGTGATAGAAGGAGTTTTATATTTAACTAAACAGCAGTTAGATAACAGTATACACTACTTATTAGTCTTGCCTAGTGAACTGAAGCAAGCGGCCTTGGAATTAATTCATAATAAGGAATCAGGTCATTTAGGGCAAAGGAAATCAATAAGTAAAGCAGAAGGTTATTTTTATTGGCCCAGCCTGAAAACGGATGTGAGAGAATATGTTAGGAACTGTTTAACATGTCAACAGCATAAGGGCAGTCGTGGACTCCAACAACAATGGCAAGAACTACCATCAGTAAGTAAACCTCTAGAGAGGATAAGCATAGACATAACCGACATGGGAACGGGAGCCCACGGATACCGCTATGTATTAACTATAATAGATCATTATAGTAGGTTTACTGTGTTTTATAAATTAAGAACTAGAATGACCGAGGAAGTATGTAAGAATTTTAGGGAATATCTTAGTGTATTTGGAGCACCACATACATTATTGTTAGATAATGCTAAGGAGTTTACGTCACAGCAATTTAAAGAGTTGTGTGATTCATGTGAAATACAGTTAGGATACACCACGCCTAATCATCCACAAGGTAATAGTATTTCTGAAAGGATGCACCGAACAATGAAAGCTATTCTTTCAAACCTATGCAAGGGTTATCCCAATAGATGGCCCAGTTATCTCTTAGAAACCCAAAGAGTGTTGAATAGTGCAGTGCATGAGACAATGGGTACCCAACCTTTCTATGCTTTCTTTTCCCGATACGCTCCAAGGTTGATTAGTGTGAAGTTACCACAAATTGACTGAGAGGAGGAAACAACAGTGGCACACGAAATCATCAGGAGAACAAATTTGGAGAGAGGTAGAAAATGGCGGGAGAAAGCTAATGTGAAAAGGAAAAATGAGAGGTAGGAAAAAGATGAATTGGCGTGGGTGAAAAGAGAACGTTATGAAACGGGCACCAACAGAAAACTTTCGGTTAAGTGGTTGGGACCGTACAAAATAGTGGAAGTATTGAGAGAGGGGGGTGCATATGTGTTAGAAAATATATTTGACGGCAAACGTGTACAGAGAGCGGCCGAACAAATTAAGCAATATATAGGACAAGATGGCTGGCTGTTGGAACCAGCAGAAATAGTAATAGTTGAGGAAGAACTTGAACAACCACCACCTAGAGAGAGGAGACCAGTGAGGAGATACGTAGAAGAATGTTAATGACATGGTAAAAGCCACCTCTAGGGAAAGAGGTATTTTGATGAAGGTCCCCTAGAAAGACTTGTAGAGGTTAGGAAAATTTGCTTTAGAGGGTGTACATAGATTGCACTAAACACTAAACCCGCAAAGGATGTCGTTAGACCCGAGGATGTGCTTGGCTCTGAGCTTTGCTCGTTGGGTGATTGACGAAGGAGTATGTATGCCTCAATAAGGAGGTGAGCCTTATCCCAAGTTACAGAGGGTATGGAGTAAATACGGTCGTGATTTCTCCCTACGCGCCTATGCCTAGGTTAAGTGGGGTAGAAGAATAAACATTACAGACTAGAGGGATGAGTCCAGTCGCGACTCTATATGGCTTCGGCCTAGACAAATAAGAGAGGAAGTGAGAAGGTTCTCATTTCAAGGGAGTAAAGTCAATACATTAATTATGTATTCCCCAAACTGGTTAAATCTGCTCTTGGTGAGGGAGGTGAAAAAGTTATGAATGCATTACTATTCAATTATTGTGTTTTGTAAAGTTCATTGGAAGAATTGTATCGTCCAGCTTAAGTATATATTTGTCGGTGGGTGGTTAGAAGACCCTATGTGAATTTAAAAAGAAGAGGAATCATGATTTGGTGTTGTGTATATGTTATTATTTTTTTTATATATTTAGATAGATATCTGGTAGGATGCGTGATGAAGGACTGAGGAACAAGGACATTTTTTTGGGGGGGAAGAAGCCATGTAACGCGAGAAAATGGGTTAAAACTTTTGACTCATAATTGACGAAGAGTTTACGTTGAGTGGAAGGGGGTAAAGTAATATATAAATGTCAAGTAATGAAATGCGTAGTTTTCCTTCACTCCTCAGTTCTGAATCACTATATATAAATATATTTTGACATATTTTGTGCCGACGGTAGCTGGTGACGTCAGCTGGCCAGGCAAGAAGGAGGGCGAGTGGCCATATTAGTTGTCTTTCGGTCCACGTGTCAGTTGTGGTAAGACGTGCGGGGAGGTGTGGCTTTCAACCCTTAATAAGGTACGTGCGGGGAAGATGTGTTGGTGGGGATGTAGAGGAGATTAATTAATTATCTGTTATAACATGAGAGCTAATGGAATGTGTTATTCATAGGGTTTCAAGGTAGCAGTGGGAAGCTGGCGCTGGGAAGCCGGCGGGGTAAGCTGCGATGAGCAGTGGGGAACAGCTGTGAACGACCCTGTTGAACACCAGGATACAGCTAAGGCTTAGTTTCATAGCTGGAGTGTGTTGGTATTGATACTTTACTCAGAGAATCAGTGTGACGGGAAAAGTTACACAGAGAACCAGTGTGACGGGCAAGTTACACAGAGAATCAGTGTGACAAAAATCATTTACTCAATGAATTAGGGTGAAGGAGTTATAGGGTAACGTTTTGAGCACGAGCTGAGGGTCGCGTCGTGTCGTTGTTATTAACATTAAGTATGTATTTATGTTAAGACATTAGGTTAAGACATTATGTTAAGACATTAGGTTAAGAAGGAGTTGGGAAGTAATTGCTGGTGAATCAGTAAAGTGCAAATATATTAAGATTCTGATAACGCGTTGTTATTCAGACCAATTAGTACTTACATATTTTCTTAATCTTATATATATATATTTGTTCCCACTTATTGTGGGTGGTGGCAGCGTAATAGCCAGGATTGTGGAGCCCTTCGAGTTAACGTCAAAGCTATAAAGCTATAAAGAGGGGCGCTACACATACATCCAGTCAGCCAGTCATTTATCCATACATACATCCAGTCAACCAGTTAACAGTCCGTACATACATCCAGTCAGCCAGCCATACATAATTGCATTCAGTCAATCAGTCAGTCATCCATACATACATTCACTCAGTCTGTCAGCTATCCATACATACATCCAGGCAAACAGTCGTCAGTCATCCATATATACCTCCAGTCAACCAGTCAGCCATCCATATATACATCCAGTCAGCCAGTCAACCATCCATGCAAACATCCAGTTAGCCAGTGAGCCGTCCATACATACATTCAGTCAGCCAGTCAGCCAACCAGCGAGCCAGCTATCCATACAGTTAACCGGTCAGAAAGCCAGGTAAAAAGTAATCAAGGTATAAGAGCATCACACTAGGTAACCTCGCCTGCATAGAACCTCTCGCGGTGCATGGAGGGACAAGACTTGGGAGCGGTGGGCGTTAATGAAGTCAATATTAGTCCTCCCAGTTCGGTGATGCAGGGCCTTCGTGGGACGGAAATTATTGGCCATCATCCCCTTAGGGAATTGTGAGTCACCCTGCATCTGCTGAAGGAGGGCGTTGAGCTGCAGGAGGGGAGAATAACACCCGTAGGAGAGACTGACGAAGACGACGATGGAGTGATAGTGAGATAGGACCAGGATTGAAGGATGTGAGGGGAGGGTTGTAATAGATAAATAAAGACATGAGAGTTTAAAGCGACAAGGGGGAAGGGACAGTGAGCCAGAGAGAGAGAGACAGAGCGAAGGGGGGACAATACATGGGAGGATGGGAGAAGAAGGGAGAGGAGCAAGGGGACCAATCGTCACGGCGGATCTTCTATACCGTCACACCGGATCATCCGCCTGTACTTCTCCAGCTGTTTCTCAGACCTGGTCTTTACAACGTCATTTGTGCCAGCGTATATGACAAGAAGTGTGTTTTCAGTAATGCCGTCAATAGTCTTATTGCAGGCTGCCGTGATGTCATCAAGGTGACCACCCGACATACAAAACTATTTCCTCTTCGACCAAGCTCTTCCGCAAAATTCCCGCAGCTGGCCTTTAACAATGGAATCGCCTGTGATTCTGGTATCATGAATGTCCTTGTCGTCTTCTGCCAGGACCTTGAAACTGTTGTACGTCCTGATCGGCAAAAAAATCTTTAATTTCGACTGGCCGGGCACAATTCCTGACTGGAATGACAAGTGCCTCTTGAGGAGCTGATCGATCGGAGGTGGCAAGGAGGGCCTCCACTAGAGCAATTTGATCGGAGGTGGCAGGAGGTGCCTCCACTAGAGCAGTTCGATCGGAGGTGGCGCACAACCTATGCTGGAAGCAACAAATTCCTGAAGGGTATTATTGTCCAAGCTCGCTTCGCTCGCTTGGACACCTATTTCAGCCGAAATCAGGTGTCATATAGGCTTGTAAAATGTTTCCAGGAATTATTTTGTTCTTCTTCTTGTGACTTTAGTAGGCAAGAAAGATACAGGCGCATAAGAAGAAATTTGGCACAGAAAGTTATATTTCGTCTCTTAACTCATTGTCCAAGCGAGCGAAGCGAGCTTTTAGCATTTATGTAAAAATTCGTAATATATTGTGCCTGGCGACATTAGTGCAGTGGCGAAAATAGTGCATTAGTGCAGTGGAAATAAAATGTGTTCGTAGCCTTAAAAAACACAGTGTCTGAGTCGCCGAGGAGGCAGGCCGCTTGTGTTAGGCTTCATATAACCACTATAACTCGTGTTTCTAAAGCCGTTACAGGTGTTATTTAGGGTTAACGTATATACGTGGTAGGGTGTGCGTGAGATGTTAAATATGCCATTTCAGCTGTGGGTACAGAGAGGAGGAAGAAAATGCAAGTATAAACCCGTGTTATTGTCCAAGCGAGCGAAGCTTGCTTCAACATTTGCATATAACAATACCTGAAATACCTGAAGCCTTCAGGCCTATAGCGCCTGAAGGCTATTGTTATTATTTTTTTAATAATTGATTTAATTTAGATTTAATTTAATAATTTAATTCTTGATGGCTCAGGAGGTTGGCCCTGCACATTATGATGGGTCGTGATGGTTGACCTGCCACCCGTGGTGGCGCAGGCTGGATTTTTATAGTGACACCTGTGATCTATAGGTGAAGCGAAGGTCTGTCTTATGAGATGGTCAACCGTCAGTTAGGCTCATGCTGCCAACTGGTGTTCCCTTTGCCGCACTTGAAGTCGCAGTCGAAAGAACAGGAATGCAGCATGCGGGTTTCTTCAACCACTCGACGATGGATTTACAGTTGTTCCTTGGTAGGACTTGAACTCAGGACCTTGTGCTCACCTACCAGGCTCTTGCCGACGGCGTTAAAGATGGCCGAAAGAGTTGCCCCCGATAGAATTCGAACTCGGGACATCGAGCTCATCACTCCAAGACGCTAATCACTCGGCCACCGCCTCCACCCAGGTGGAACACTAATGGAGTTTGAAATGGCAATATAACACGTAAGGTGTTTCTAATGGCTAATGAAAGTTTTTTGGGGTGATAAATCTGTGGCATTAACTCGGGTTTTTGGTGTAAAAAAGTGACCTATACATAATACTTTACATATGTTAATTTTGTTTGCTTTTTCGTAGCTTCAAAATACAAAAAATCTATCATAACAAAAATATCAAAATCAAAACATCAAAATCCATACATACATCCAGTCAGCCAGTCAACCATCCATATACACATCCAGTCACCAAGTCAGTCATCCAAACATACATCCAGT
>JACEEZ010013252.1:0-17405 GCA_016584305.1 Chionoecetes opilio
TTTTTACAGGTAATAATTTTTTTAAGTTTTTATCGGGAAAGTTTTTATCCAATGCATTTTTTTTCCAAATACTTGAGCAACGGGTGAGAGGCGGGTTCTGCATGGGCTTGGCTCGGGGTGGGGGGTTGGCCCGTCACCTGGATCATGAAGCCAATCATTTTCCCTCCCGTCTGGCCAAGACGGAGTCCCCCCACCCCAAAAAGGTCTAGCATTTTGGGCCTTTTCAACTCCTAGGTCATATACTTAAAGTTTTTCCGAAACTTTGCTACAAAAACCAAGTTCACACTGAAAACCACCTGGGGTTTTTTTTTTTTAAAATAAGAAAAGAAAAGGAAGCAAAGGGCCGAAACCTCCGGGTATTCCTTTTCGCTCTTTATGTTACATTTTTAAACTCTTTCATACGTTTTTCCTTCTCTCTCCCTTCCTTCTTTCCTTTCCCTCCACTTTTTCTCTCTCAACTTTTATCTACTCCACCTCGTTGTGGTGGGGTGATGGCGCCACGACACCCCCCATGTTCACGAAAGGGATTGGGGGGGCGAATCAGCGGGGCCGGGCCCCCGGGGCCACTGTTCTTTCCTTAAAGTGTCTGACAAGGTAAAGCCCCTTTGACATCCCCCTCTGTTTTTAACGCTCCACCACGCCCATACCGGGCCCGCGGGGTCTCTTCACCGTGGCCCCTTCACCGGGGACCTGATCGAGGGGGCCTCTGGACGGTTGCATCCCTAATTTTTAAAATTTGTGACGAATTTACATATCTGTTACACGCACATAAACCACTTTAATGAAGTTCTTTGCGTCACAATGGGCTTTTTTCCCCCGTGTCTATGGCGAAGGTGTCTGGGGGTTTTAGTTCCGTGAGTGCAGGGACCGAGGACGCCCCAGAAAAAACCCGAATTTGCGCGTGTTTCGGGGGGACGGTGCGGCGCCAATGACCACGCCAGTCTTCCCCGACCCAGATCTCGCAAAGTAAATTTTTTTTCTTTTATGTTGCTTTAATATCATCCGATATTCCGGGTTGCTTTTGTCTCCAAATAAATTTAAAGTAAAAAATTCCCTATTGAAAAATTTGAAAATACATAGTTGCCAAAAGCTAAAAGCAGCGTGCAAAATAAATGGTGTGTGTGGTGTGTGTTTTGTGTTGTGTGTTGGGTTTTGTGTGTTGTTTGTGGGGGGTGTGTGTGTGTTTTTGGGGGGTGTGTTTGTGGTGTGTGTGTGTGTGTGGTGGTGTGGTTGTGTGTAACTCCCCCCCGGGCTTGCCCCGCGAGATGAACTCGCGATCGCCAGTTTTACCTCCCGGGAAAAAAAGCTTGGTCGTATGATTTATCTTTAGGTAATGCTGGGACTTCATACACCACACACTTTCCATCCTCAAGGGGGATCTTCGGAAAATAGTCTTCTAATTTTAAACTAACAATATTCTATACCCTTGGAAAGTTAAGCATTTTGCCGAACTTTCCACACAGGTCATGACATACGTATTTGTTCCCGTGAACAGGTCAGCGTCGGGGCGGCAGCCGGGACCTCGGTGGTTAGGGTGCTGGCGCGGACCATGACAAGGGGGGAAAACGGCATTATCTCCTACTCCATCTTCGAGGTGAGTTGTGTGTTAAGATGTCATATTGCACGCAAGATGATAGCAGTGGGTCCTCCAACACACCCTGAAAACGGGGGACAGAAGTGGAACATCATATCAGCTTTAGTGCTCCTGGTCACCCCTTTCTAGGGGTTAATCTATAGTCTTATCTCTATATGAATCAACTCTATCGCACCTTGTTGAAGAATTTCATAAACGTAAAAGAAGAAAAGCACTCAATAGAATAAAGTAATTGCAAAACTTTTAGCTAATGATCAGTTTGCACTTTTTTCCTTTAGATCTATATTTTCCCCAAAGCTTCCTTTATACCCTCCTGCCTAGAGTTGATCCTTTTAGCATTTTGTAAATTATATTTTTGTGTCGTTACAATCGGTAATAGACCAACATAATTCAACACTTAACTGCTATCCAACATATATCTACATGTTTTGTGCCCCATTTAGGTTACATTCATTCATTCTACTTGACTTCGTAACGCTTTGATATGACTTGATTTTATTCGATTCGGTAGGAAAAAGCTGGAGGAATCTTTAGAATCGCACTGCACTTGGAATCATCAGCCTCACCAGGGCCTTACTAGAGGCTGAGCCCCGAGTACCTGCTGCTGGTGCGGGCCATGGACCACGCCCCGCAGGCCCGGCCCCCTCGGTGCCTGTCAGAGTGATGGTGACCTCTTCACAAAATGCACCACCCGCTTGGGATGAGAAAACCAAAAAGGGTGGAAGTGGGCGAGTGGGTGTCTGTGGGGGCGGGTTTGGCTCGCGCACTGCATCTTCACCCTCTTCGCTGCACTACACTCTGACCAGTGGCAACGAGAACAGCCCCTTCATCATCAGCCCCGCCTCAGGGGTAGTCGTGTGGCGGCTCCCTTGACTACGGACCACTTCTTGGTATAATCTCACCATTACGCTACAAACCGGGAAAGCTTTTTTTTTCTTCACAACTACAAAACTTTTTTTTGGAAAATTTTTTGGTTTTCCCTCAGCATGTTAAGCCCCCCAAGTTTTTTTGGATTTTGTCGCTTCTCAGTCAATTGCAGGCATAATTTTTCATAGATAGAACATTCTGAAAATGAAAAACTTTTCATTTTTCCTCAGGCTGGGGTGTTTCGGAGCCCGGGCTGGGCGTGACAGTTCTTGACGGAAATGACTGGTGGCCGAGTGGGACAGACTCGCCTCCCATGGCAGCGTTCTGCAGACTGCCGGCCACGGCGCCGGTGTTTGGCGTCTCACGTGCACACAAATGTCACCCAGCTCACTGTGACAGCCCAGGCCCTGGATCAAGGCTACAACGGCAGGGTTACCTACAGCCTCGTGGAGAGAGATATTACAAATATTTTTCAATCAATCGTAACACAGGTGAGTTAATTTTCAAATAAAGTCAAATGTGTATTGTAAACTCATGCGTCCCTGTGGTGTAAATGTTAGTGCACTCTTGTGTGGGGTCCAATTCATAATGGCCCATAATTATGCATTGAGAAACCGATTAATCGTGCCTTCTTTTCTACAAAATTTCAGGAGCAATATGGGTGTCTGGCAGCCTTGAGGAAGTGGCAGGGACTACGATGGAGTTCAGAGTGTGGGCCACTGATGGCGGCAGTCCCGGAGGGAGTGCATTGCTCCTGCACCGGTCTACGTCACGGGCAAAACTGTCAAAGCTACTCCTGTCGCATTTTCTAAGCAAAAAGTATTCGGCCATCCTGTATCAACCCAAATTCCTGGCGTGAGAGTGTTTTGCCTAGATCCGCAGAACTTGCAACAAACAACATATGGAAGTGAATGATAAACACCGAATTACATACTCTATTGCTGACGGTGAACCCACAGAGAAAACTTTGAATTTGACAGCGCCAGCAGGTGTGTTAAAGTGCAGGACCAGTTGAACCTCAAACTCACTACAAAACCCGACGCTGCAAACCACCGACGGGTATGCCTCGACCACAGCCACAGGGGAAATCATGATTAAGATGTACCCCTTCTAACCCCTTTTGTTTACTCAGGCCAGTATGGGCCAACGTCATCGAGAACTCCACAAAGAGATGAATGTGGCCGCCCTTGGCTTGAAAAGGCCCGCCTCTCACCACCACGTTCACTTCTCCATCCTGAACCCCACGACAAATTTGACATTCATCCACTGCTGGCGTCATCAAGAACACCGGCAGATCCTTCATCCGAAGCTGAAGATCATTAACACATTAATGGTTGAAAGGGCAGTCTCATGAGTCATGTTTTTAAGTGATATGTAAGGTTAAGTTTAAAATTTTTCCTTCTGAAGAGGAACGGTAGTTTTTGGCCCTAACTTTAACTAATAAGAAGTCCTTTGTTTGATGGTAGTAACTGTATTAATATTTTCACATTTAAATAGCAATATTGAATAAAAAATAGCAAGATGAATGTCATAAACACGTATATGACGAAGTTTTTCATGTTGACATTTTACAACTTTCCATGGGCCAGGCGAAGGGATGTGGAGGGAACAGCCAACGTTGGCCCACGTCCTCGTGCAGTGGCGGTGATGGACGTGAACGACAACGAGCCGGTGTTCATCAATCGGCCTTACCACGCCCTCTTCCTCCACCATGTCCCTGCGAGGCCACGTGGTCACCAAGGTTAGCACAAGATTACTATTTCTATGAGGATTTTCATGTCATTTAGTCAATATTCAATATGCTTATTGTTGTATCACTATTACTACTACTTGCACCACCTCACTGTCATTGCTACAACAACTACTATTTTTCATCCGGCAGGTGGAGCGATAGATGCGGATTCCGGAGACTTTGGAAATGTCCGCTACGAACTGGTACGAGGGAGCGGCGAGCTGTTTTCCGTGAACAAGAAGACTGGTGAGATCTCCCTGAAGCAGTCCTTGATGGCCGCTGATAAGACATACACCCGCCTCACTGCTTCGGCCAGCCTTTTACGGATGGAGGAAATAAATCCTGCCCTAAGCCTCGGTGCCTTGAGAAGGGAAGGTACGCGTGTCTTGGTGGAGCTCCTAGCCTTCTGTGTGAGCCGTCATGTATTAACATTAATCTCGGCTTTATACTCAAGAAATTTGCTTCGAAGCCACATGTTCACTGTGTGATGAGACCCTCGCCAAAGCCGCATGACGGCTTGGTAGTGGGGAGCCGCCCCTTCGGGGCCCCTCTATGTACACCTTGTCCCTCAAGTAAATTTGCCCGTCCCTATCACAGTAGAATAATGAGACTTACTTCACAGCGGCTGAAAGTAATGCTTTCTATTAACCCCAGTTTTGAAAACCATAATAGAAAAAATTTATTAACATGCAAACTATAATTCTTTAAATATTTTCAGAAAAAATGAAATTGTCATTAACAATGCTATCTTGCAATTCTGAAATATTATTACATATAAAATAAACTTGCTACTAAATATATATAATAATACATATATATATATATATATATATATATATATATATATATATATATATATATATATATATATATATATATATATATATATATATATATATATATATATATATACTATAATATTATATATATTATATATATATATATATATATATTATATATATTATAATATAATAAAATAAAATACATATCCAATTACAATCCAAACAAACATGCAGAACCACTGTTATCTCTAGAATGCTTCAATATGATTAGGTTTTTTTTTTTTTTCAATTTCCGAGAAATGAGGTATTGCACTTTGGCATCTCAGTATTCAATGAATAATCCAGAAAATTATTAAAATTTAATAAGACTTGACAGCACCAAAAACTACATAACCCCCGTAACCGATGCATCTTGGCTTTTTTCATTTTCATAAGCTATTATGGAGTAAAACTTAATGTGTGCTTGACAGGTTTGCAATTTGCGAATCGATTTTGTCAATATGATGTCTGGATCCAACCGGAGTTATGGTTATAACGTGATAGCTTATACATTAGCATATATATCAGTGAACTTCAACCTAGCAAAGTTCGTCAAGAAAATTTGAATCGATGCTAAAAGGTTGTTATTGTTTTGGGGCATCAAGTCAGGTATGAAATTCTCAACGACGCTTCATCAATATAGATCTCGTTTTTTCCAATTATACTATATATATATATATATTATATATATAATATATATATATATATATATATATATATATATATATATATTATATATATAAGCGAAAGTGTGTATGTCTGTGTGTGTGTGGTGTGTGTGTGTGTGTGTGTGTGTGTGTGTGTGTGTGTGTGGTATACGTTCCGCCCCCCGTGGCACAATCCCCTCATATGGCACAGTTTTTGGAACCGGGTCGAGCAGGGGAAGGTTTTAAGCCCACTTATAGCATGATCCGATCACTTTTTTTTTCTTTTTTTTAGCAGCCTATTAGCGAGAATTGTGAAGAAAAAAAGTGGGTTGCGAGAATTGAGGAAACCTTGATGTAGGGTAATGGGTAATGGGTGAGTGAATGGGTGGGGTGATGGGTAATGGGTGTGGGTGATGGGTGAGTGAATGGGTCGGGGGTGATGGGTTGGGGGTGATGGGTGATGGGTGAGGGAATAGGTGGGGGGGGTGATGGGTAATGGGTGAGTGAATGGGTGCGTGGTGATGGGTAATGGTGAGTGAATGCACTGATGGGTGTGTGGTGATGGGTAATGGGTGAGTGAATGGGTGGGGGGTGATGGGTAATGGGTGAGTGAATGGGTTGGGGGTGATGTGAATGGGTTGGCGTTAATACATACATGTCTACATCCATGAAGTTAGAAGGGGCTATCTGGAGAGGGCCTTCAGGTGATCAGGTGGTGGGCCACCAATAGCCCTCCGCAGGAACTAGCCAAAAAGTCCGCCCGGAGGGCAGCTTTGCGGCTAGTAATATATATATACTGTAATATATATACTTCTCCTCACATACGTCGTCATTTTGCGTAAAGCCTCAGTTGCTTTGAATCTTCAAACTTTGTCACTCGTTTTACCATGAATTATGTCTATTTTCTCAGGTGGCAATGCAGTGGAACTTAAGTGTAAGTATATTCCATATTAATCCTGCATTGACCTTTGTGAACATGTATCCTTATTTGACACCTTCAGTCATTTGGTTACGATATGTTGTTATCACGCACTTGTCACGACATAAAAGTGTTTTCTATTCGTATGCCACATGCAGTCCAAGCTTTGATGTTTCAGTTTCACGATTGTATGATTGTAGCGGATGAATCATTTTCCCTTTGATTGCGTTTCATCATGTATCATATCTGTGCACGAGCGATGACGAAAAGCATGCGCCCTCGTAGCCTGAGTTAAAGGCAAAAGAAGACTTTTTCGTTTAATGGCAGAATAGCTTTCAATGGATGTATCATACGTGCAACTATGTAAAATCACACACACACACACAAACACACACTCACAATATGTATTTATTTATTACTAGCATTATGGTTTGATATATGCTGCATGACCCTTCTTAGTGATGATTGTTGTGTCACAGTTAGCAGCATTATGTTTGGGGACCAGAGACCACTGTGCTTCCCTCTTCCCATGTTTATTCAGAATGGTGATACCTGAAGTTATCCCCTAAACCTAGTTTGCCTCTCCCATTTAAAACCTTGATTCCTAGTGCCTTGAATACCATTTGCATCATTAATCTATTCATAGTATATGTATATAATTTGTATTTAATCTAATCTAATATTTAAAATTATATCAGATATTTTTTTTTTGCGGGACTGCTTGTGCACCTTAATCCTCACGAAAGTGTGTTTTAATTTGCATATTTTCATTTGTGCACTTGTATAGTGTTATTGCGTAATTATATATTTGTATAGACATAGAAAATTCAAGCCACAATGTGAACTGTTGCCATCTGTCATGCAGGTGTAGTCCAGACCGCCGCCATGCTGGACTATGAGGCGGCCCACAGCCACACCTGACGGTGAGGGCGCGGGACCCCCTCACGGGCAGTCACACAGCGCCTACGTCACCGTCACGGTCAGCGACGTCAACGACAATCCTCCAGAATTCACTCAACTACACATTCAAGGGCGAGGTGTCTGAGGCTGCCGCTCCAGGCCACGTCATCCTTCAGGCGAGTCTTGTGTGTCAGGCAGAGGCATCATTTTATCCTCGATTTAGTATTGAAACTGTAAGGAGTAATGAGCAAACGTTACATCTTTATCTGTAAAACTCTATGTATATTTTCATGTGTTCCCTTTGCCCGTAGCACGATATGCATTCAATGAAGAAGTCATGTATGGGAATATCAAAAGTTGTTTGTAGAATCCAATCCAAATCCTATACTTATCTTGACCTATTCACTATGTATACAGGTTTCGGCCAGGGATGTGGACACGGGTATGGGTGGATCTGTGCGATACTCTTGTGGAGAAGAGTGTGAGGGGTTTGATGTGCGCAGCACAGATGGCGCAGTGCTGCTCACCAGACAACTGGACGCTGAAGTCAGTACTCAGCATGTGCTCACTGTGGTGGCCACTGACTCAGGAATCCCTCAGCTCTCCTCCACTGCTGAAGTCGTCATTCATGGCAAGTATACGTGTGTGTGTAATAATATACATAGATAATTTTTTCATTCTTTTTTTTTAGTTAACTTCCAGGTGTATTTTTTTCTCTTTTATTAACTTTTTTTTCTTCCCTGGCGTATAGTTGTGGACTTCAACGACAACCCTCCCGTGTGGCGGCAGGACAGCTACTCGTGCCGCGTGTCGGCCGAGGCCCAGCCCGGCCACGTGGTCACTTCCATGTCTGCCTCAGACTCCCGACACTGGCCAAATCATTCCTCTCCGCTATGCTATCCACTCAGGAGACCAAAACGGAATTTTTAAGATCGATTCACTGACTGGTAAGACTTATTTATCCATATACAGAGCTATGTATTTTCATTAACTCTCTGTATGCGAATATTTGGAGTAAAGAAACTAGTTTTGAGAGCACTGATGGATTTTTTCTCAGTTTTTTGCACTCATCAAAGCAAACTTTTTTTTCATGTTTACAAAATAATGTCAGTCAGTTTTGGGGGAAAAAATTTCTCCAATTTGGGGGCCCTCCATAGACATAACATAAGTTGATACAGGATATAAATAAAATAAAATTGTATCCCCTCTCCAGAGTGTTGACGGTGACAGCGCCGCACAAGCAAAAAAATAGACTTCCATCAATCTGAACATGCCCCGTGACTGACGCGGTAACATGGTCTTCACTGTCCTGCGTGTTTCAGTGGTTCCTTCCAACCATCACGCTCCCAGGTAATTTCCTTCAAAATCGATAAATTTAATAAATTAATTCTCATCTAACTGGTGTACTAATTCATTAACACAAGTGAGTACCTGAGAAGCTACTCTTATCATGAAAATTCTTAAATTAAAACTATTGTCTGCATTATACATTATTTTTTCACTTATCCTTCCTCAGATTTAACCGCACCTTTACGAAACTTTTGTGGAGGAAAATTCCTCTCCTGGCCAGCTCGTACGAACCTCCTTGCCTATTTACCCCGACGCGGGAGGCTTCGGCACTCTGCACTACACCATTCTGCACCAGACCTCCGAGGGGGCCTTTCACGGTGGAAAAGAAGGTATACTTATTACATAAATTATTTTACAAAGTCATTTTCTTCTTTTTATGAGACTCATTTAACCTGTCTTCAAATCAGTTTGAATCAGAAAACTACTATACAAGAAATCAGAAACTGCTATACAAAATTATATTTTTTGAGGCCTCATTTAGCCTGTCCCCATATCAGTTTTGCACAAAATTTCCCAGTTATCTATTATTCTCTCCTTATTTAGCATTTCCGGTCCACTTTCCAGAATTTTGTTTTTTCTTGGGGTCCATAAATTATTTTCACTACTGCCACCATATGCCTTTTACCTTACCATATTTGACCATATCATCTTTACCTTACACCACATCCTGAACATCCCCTGTAATCAATTATTTTCTTTTTTTGCATATTTAGGCAACCTGTACACGGAAAGACAACTAGATCGTGAGTCATTAGCAATGCACAACCTTAAGCTATCTGTCATGGACGAGGGCGGACGGGCCAGCTTCACCATGGTGCGTGTGACCATCCGTGACAAGAATGACAACCCACCGATATTTACCCTGCCGGAGTATCAAGCCAACATCAACACTGACCTTGCCGCCCGGCACCACTATTCTCAAGGTTTAGAACGTGGAAACATTATGTGACAACTTATGAACATTATTCAACTATTTTGCTCTAAGGAAGCCATATGGTATGTAATTCTCTTTTTCAGTGCATTTTCATGATGTGTGTTTCATGAATATTATAGTCTATGACTTCTCATAATCACAGGAAAAATTGAGCATTTTTGTGTATATCTCATTCATTTACTATTTACATCATGTTTTTTGTTATTTCTGATACTATTTCCTTCACTGTACTTCCTACTGTTATTATTTTTCTTTACTATTTGCATCATGTTTTTGTTATTACTGTACTCATCCATATCATCCTGTTTTATGGATTCCTCACAGGTCGAGGCCTATGACGCAGACGAGGGCATGAACAGTGAGGTGGAGTACCGCATGTATGAGCCAACAGCTCGGAGGCACTCAAGCTGTTCGCTGTCGACCCTATCACTGGGCAGCTCACCGTTGCTCAAGAACTTCAAGGACTAGGTACTCACACGCGCGCGCACACACACACCACATAATAATAGTAGATTTGGAGACGGGACAGTACGAGCATAGCTCTTTTCTGTATGTTACAACTAGGTAAATACAACTAGGTAAATACACACAGAAGAGATACATAGGTTAGGGAAATATGAAGAGGGAGGGGCCCGCCCCTTAAAAGCTAAGTTTAGGTCACAAAATACAGCACTAGATATATTGTCTAAGGCATGGAAACTGGCAAAGACAGAAGAATATAAGAAAATATGGATAAGAAAGATATGAATGAGAAGAAAGAGCCAGTTTTGAATGTACTGTTTAAAGAAGCCAAAAAAAAAAAACGAATTGAGAACGGAAGAGGAAAAACAGAAATTCTATTGAGAGTTTTAGACCAAAACTGAAGAAGTGGTATCTAAAAGAGAAAGAATAAGAGAAGACAGTTCAAAGGAAATGAAAAAGGATGGCAGGTATCGTCTATAATAATATAAGCGAAAGTGTGTCTGTCTGTCTGTCTGTCTGTCTGCTGTGTGTGTGTGTGTGTGGTATAGGTTCCGCCCCCCGTGGCGCAATCACCTCATATGGCACATTTTTGGAACCGGGTTGACCAGGGGAAGGTTAAGCCCAATTATGAGATGATTCGTCACTTTTTTTTTTTTTTTAGCAGCCTATTAGCGATAATTGTGAAAAAAAAGTGGGTTGCGAGAATTGAGGAAACCTTGATGTAGGTGATGGGTAATGGGTGAGTGAATGGGTGGGGTGATGGGTAATGGGTGTGGGGTAGGGTTGGAGTGAATGGGTGGGGGTGATGGGTTGGGGGTGATGGTTGAATGGGTGAGGGAATAGGTGGGGGTGATGGGAAATGGTAAATATAAGCGAAAGTGTGTCTGTCTGCTGTCTGCCCTGTCTGTGTGTGTGTGTGTGTTGTCTGGTATAGGTTCCGCCCCCCTGGCGCAATCACCTCATATGGCACTTTTTGGAACCGGGGTTGACCAGGGGAAGGTTTTAAGCCCAATTATGAGATGATCCGATCACTTTTTTTTTTTTTTTTAGCAGCCTATTAGCGTTTAATTGTGAAAAAAAAGTGGGTTGCGAAAAATTGGGGAAACCTTGTGTAGGGGATGGGTAAGGGGTGAGTGAATGGGTGGGGTGATGGGTAATGGGTGGGGGGTGAGGGGTTTGAGTGAATGGGTGGGGGGGGGTGGGGTAAAATGGGTGAGGAATAGGTGGGGGGTGATGGGTAATGTTGAGTGAATGGTGTTGGTGATGGTAATGGGTGATGAATGGTGGGGGGTGATGGGTAATGGGTGAGTGAATGGGTGGGGGTAATACATACATTTCTACATCCTGATTTCAGGAAAGTTAGAAGGGCTATCTGGAGAGTCCGTGTTTGGTGGGCCGAAGGCCCACCACCATACCCCTTTCCGCAGGAGCTAGCCAAAAAGTCCGCCCGGAGGGCGGCTTTGCGGCTAGTACAAAAATATAAATGGGCTAGTGTCAACATTAACAGAAGTAAACGATTACCTGAGAGCCAAGAAACCAGACATATTAGGTCTAGTAAAAACGAAGCTGGGGTGTTCCCTGAGGCTGTGCCAGTTGGGGAGGGTCAATATAATGTATGAGGCGAAACAGAAATCAAAAAAAGGAGGTGGTGTAATGAGTTAACAAGGAAGGATGTGGTAGTAGGGAATGTGGAAAAAGGAGAAGGTATGGCAGAGGTGTTGAAGGTAGAGTTGGTGATAAAAAAAGGAAGATAAGAGACTTAGTACTCGTATACGTTCCACCTAAGACAAATTCCTGGGGGAGAAGGGAATATGGAGACATGATAAGAGACGCAAGCAAATGTTTAAAGAATACGTTTGGAAAATTGTGAGAACATAATTTTGATGGGAGATTTTAACTGAAAAGAAGTTTGCTGGGAAGAATGGTATACTGAAGGAGGAGAAAACTCATGGGGTGGTATATTGTTGGATTTGGAAATGAATAACATCATGACTCAGTGGATTAAAGAGAACACAAGATTCGAGGTAGCGAAGAACCATCAAGACCTAGACCTACTATTGACGAAAGAACTGGAAGTAATTAGTAAAGTAAATTATCAGTCCCACTTGGAAAGAGCGACCATGTACTTATTGAATTTGAAATAAATGATGCAAAAAGAGGGGAGAAAGAAGAACGCAAAAAAGGAGATACAATTATGGAAAAGCAGACTTTGACGGATTAAAAAACATTCTTCGGAGAGACAGACTGGAGTAGTTTTCCATGCGCAAGGAGAAACCCAGAAAAAATGGGATGAGTTCATCCAAATTTTAAACACCGAAGGAATAAATAGTTATGTTCCAAGGATAGTTATCAGAAAAAAGAAAAAGAATAAATGGTTTAACAGAATATGTGAATTAGCAAGACTAAAAAGAGAAAAAACATGGAACAGTTTGGAGGAAAAAAGGAGGTATCAACCTTTGGGAGAAGTAAAAAAAAACTAGAAATGAATATGGAAAATCCGAAGGAAGAAAAAAGAAACTATGAGAGGAATATAATAGAAAAATGTAAGAAAAAACCGAAACTTTTCTATAGATATATTAATGGAAAAATGAAAACAAGGAAGGATAGATAGCTGAAGGTAGAAGGCATAGTGTATGAAGATGCATTACAACAGGCTGAGGTGATTTAAAAAAGTGCTTACAGATGTATTTACAAGAGAAAGTGAATTTAAAACGAAAAATATAAAAGCAAAGAAAAAAATAATGGAAACATAAAAATAGACGTAATAGAATAAAAAGGCTAATGGAAAGTCAAGATGTGAGAAAAGCCCCGGGTCCAGATGGAGTGTCGAACTGGGTAAAGAAAGAGTGCAGTAACCAACTAGCAGGAAAAGTTACATAGTGTAATTGAGAGTTCCCTCAAAGGGGAGCAGGGGTCCCGCTTGATTGGAAAAGAGCAAATATTGTGCCAATTCACAAAGGAGGAGACAAAGAAGAAACCCCTAAATTACAGGCCAGTATCATTAACAAGTGTAGTGGCAAAAAATGTTTTGAAAAATTTGAAAGGGCAGATGGTTGAAATATTTGGAAGAGACAACACATCGCAGGTGGCCAGTTTGGATTTAGAGGAGGAATGTCCCTTGTACAACGAATTTATTAAGCTTTTACTCGAGAGTGGGTCGATGTGACACGGAAAGAGAGGGGTTTGGGGCGATTGCATATACTTGGACCTAAAAAAAGGGATTTGACCCAAAATACCTCATAAAGAGAAATGCTCTGGAAGCTAGAACATGTAGAGGATTGAAGGGTGGTTTGCTGAAGTGGATGGAAGACTTTTTGAGCAACAGAGAGATGAGAAAAAGTAATAAAAGATCAGAAGTCAGAATGGTGCAGTGTGATAAATGGAGTTCCTCAAGGATCAGTATTGGCCCCAGTTTATGTCTTGGTCTATGTAAATGATATGACAGAAGGAGTAAATAGTTATATGAGTCTATTCGCTGATGATGCTAAATTACTAAGAAAAGTAGAAAGTAAAGAGGACTGTGAGGATTTACAAAAGGATCTAGATAAGATTTCAGATGGATTCAACTATGGGAAATGGAGTTTTAAAGCTAAAAAGTGTAAAGTGATGGAAATGGGCATAGCAAAAAGAGACAGAGAGGAAAGTATTCGATGGAAATGAATGGATAATCAAAACAAAGGTCGAAAAAGATCTGGGAGTATGGATTACGGACAATTTGTCACCAGAGAAGCATGCATATAACCCAAGATCACAGGAGATACATATCCAGTTTTCTGAGGAATTAAGAATGGCATTCAAATATCTGGATGAAGAGATGATTAAGAAATTGATAACATCTTTGATTCGACCAAGGTTGGAATATGCGGCAGTGATTTGGTCACCACTAAAAAGAAGGATATAAGGAAGATTGAAAGAATACAAAGAGCAGCCACAAAAAAGGCTCCAAGCCTGAGAGATTTACCATATGAAGAAAGACTTTCAAGACTAAAACTCCCAACTCTTGAGAAAAGAAGAGAAAGGGGGGATTTTATAGCAGTGTATAGAGCATCAATGGGTCTGGGAAAAAATTGATAGAGAAGATCTGTTTTGTGTGGGACGATAGAAAATGCAAGAGGTCATGAGAAGAAATTGAAAGGACAACATGCAAGAGGGATATAAAAAAATACAGCTTCCCGAAAAGAAGCATAGAAGCCGGAACAACCTTGATGCAAAAGTGATTAATGCAAGAAGTATTCAGGACTTCAAAGGCAAGCTGGATAAAAGTAGATTTGGAGACGGGACAATACGAGCAAAAGCTCTTTTCCTGTATGTTACAACTAGGTAAATACAACTAGGTAAATACACTCGTTGATAAAAAAAATCAAAAGATCAAAAAGGAAAAAATTGATAGAGAAGATCTGTTTGTGTGGGACGATAGAAGTGCAAGAGGTCATGAGAAGAAATTGAAAAGGACAACATGCAAAAGGGATAAAAAAAATACAGCTTCCGTATAGAAGCTAGAAGCCTGGAACAAACCTTGATGCAAAAGTGATTCATGCAAAAAGTATTCAGGACTTCAAAGGCAAACTGGATAATAGTAGATTTGGAGACGGGACAGTACGAGCATAGCTCTTTTCCGTATGTTCCCAACTAGAAAATACAACCCCGGGGGGAGCGGAAACAGATGGGCTTTTTCCTTAAAACCCAAGCCCCTGTCCACCCAGCAGTGAATAGGAAACTGGGTGTTAGCCGGGTTTTTGTGACCTGCTCTCCGGGGTGCTGGCTTCGGCCCAAAACTAAGCACAAAGGATGAATGATAAAAATGTTGATATGGAGACGGGGCCATACGAGCGTTGCTCAGGCCTTTTAAATTCAACTGATGAATACACACACACACACCCCCATAGTTGGTTTTTCCTGTGATGGAATTACTCCAGAATATTTTTAAAGTTTGGTTGGATGTTTTGGAAGGTTTTAGATGTCCTTAGATAAATCTCCCCAAATAAGTACGTATACATTACTTTAATATCATGTGTTTCAGAAACCGAGGTGTATCAGTTTTTATCCGCGGGGAGGACAGCGGCTCTCCACCGCCCGCTCCGACGTGCCCGTCAACCATCTTCCTCCTGCCGTCCTCCGGGGCGTCCCCATACTGCGCCGGGAAGTATGCCCAGTTCTTCATGAGAGAGGACGACCCTATTGGTACATTTTTTTTTCAACATAGAAATATACAAACCAAGATACTTTAAGTTATAAATATAAATCCTCTGAATGTCTCTGTATGAAAAAAAATATACAATGAAATTCCAAAAAAGGTAATGTCAGCTTAGTTCTAAAGATGAGGGATCATGTGTGTATCATCTCTGTTCAAAGCTATATGTAAAGTAATAGGAAAGTAGGATATCAGGGTGAGACATAGGGTAGAGTAATTTATCCATATCAAGGATGAATGAGGCCAAATTGGGTAAGTGAAGTGGAAAAGCAGAACCAGAATACTTAGTAGGTGTGTGGGTTGTCACCGGGAGGTGACCGTAGTGTAAGGGTAGCACGTCCGCCCGGCAAGTGGAAGGTCTCAGGTTCGATCCCCGAGCGGCGCCTGCCTTTCGGTGAACACCCTACCTCAAACAGTAGGGTTATCCTAGACTGCCTGTGAAAAACATTGTAAAGGTCTTGTTTTACTATAGTAAAACAAATTCACATCTACTGAAATAAGTCAGTTTTATTCATTTTGGAAAAAAAGAGAGATTAGTCCCACCCTTCATATTTTTGAATCCTGGTCCACAGGGAACGTGATCACGTCGCTGTGGATGGCGGGGCCGCGGGACGTTGCATACTCCATCGTGGCGGACGAGGACACGGAGCAGCGGGTGGCGGGCAAGAAGACCTCGGGAGAGAGCTCGGGACCGTTTGCTGTCACGTCCACAGGTTTGGTAGTAATCAGAAAATCTCTGGACCACGAGCGACGGCGCACACATCGTATCACCGTCACCAACTATACGCTTGGGACCCCTCCCACACTGGACTACATGACAATTTCTGTGGTGGTGAGTGTTAGTTTTGAAAATCTTGATAAATTTTTTGATACAAAAAATTTTTTGGGTTATCTTCGATAAGTCTTATACTTTAATTTGCGAACATTTTATTTCTAGAAGTCATTGATGCCCTTTTATCTGGTTGACAGGTGATGGATGTGAACGACTGTCCTCCACACTTTTCTCAAATGACCTACACCACCATGGTGGCGGAGAACAGCGAAATGGGTTGACATCATTACCCATACTGACAGCTACTGATGAGGATGAAGGAAGCAACGGCCAGGTATTTACCACAACCTTTTTTATTATTGTAACATCAGTTAGTAATAATTTCCCAGGACAGCATAAAAACGTTGTCTTCCCATTTCTGTGATCAGATCCAGTACAGCCTTGGCATGGATGAAGACGCTATTGTCAGATCAACTTTTCCCCGTTGACCCACATACTGGGACGCTAAGATTGGCAGCTACTTTGGACCCCGAGACCATTCCCCAATACTCCTTCATGGTCATAGCGGCTGATGGCGGCTCAAAACCACTTTCCACCACCGCCACTGTTACTGTCAAGGTCAAGGACTATAATGACAATCCTCCAGTGTTCACCAAAGACACATATGTCACTGCTGGTAATTAACATCACTTTACATGACCCTGATGAATTATATGCAGGAAGCCATCTATAATTATATCTGACGAAAAGCTTTGAGCTCCAATTTAAATTATGTCTGCTTCGACCAGTGCCCGAAGATACTGCAACAGGCACTGCTGTGGTGGAACTCAGCGTAACAGATGCCGATGAAGATGTATCTAAGCTTGACTACTTTCATTACTGGTGGGGGTCCTGACGGCCACTTTCTGGTCCACACTTCGGGACAGGTGGGTATTGGGGCTCCACATGAGATAATTATGGATACACAATTTTCCATAACGCCACGGCCATAATCCTGCTCCATTTTTAAAAGCTCAAAGCCTCCTTGTACATATATGAATAATTTATGAGAATGCTTATTACCTTAATATTTGTAGGTTTATGTAGCCGCTGCGCTGGACAGGGAGAAGCAGGTGAATACAACCTGACCGTTACCGTTACTGACGGGAAGTTTACCGCCAATACAACAGTGACTATAACTGTCATTGACGTCAAGGTGAAGTTCATTAGACATACA
>JACEEZ010013253.1:0-16623 GCA_016584305.1 Chionoecetes opilio
CTTACCCCAACCTTTTTAGGTATTTAAAAAAAAGGATAAAAAAACAAAGCGACTTAAAGATCCGGATTTTGTCCCCCTTTGCACAGTTACCACCAACGCCAAATATCCCGCTGAGCAGTCCAAACACCGGGGGGCCATGCCAATCCGCCGTAAACTTAGGGGAGGAACCCCCCGTCATTATGGACTGGCTACCAAGGTTAGAA
Organism: Chionoecetes opilio; assembly: GCA_016584305.1. Taxonomy (NCBI): domain Eukaryota; kingdom Metazoa; phylum Arthropoda; class Malacostraca; order Decapoda; family Majidae; genus Chionoecetes; species Chionoecetes opilio. The sequence goes on from JACEEZ010013253.1 coordinate 204, forward strand.
AAAAACTTCCAAAGATTAAATGTCCTCACCACACGCCATGAACAAACTGTATTTCTTATCTGAAAGTCTCCAACCCTGGCCCTTTGGGTTTTTTGAGCCAGGAGACCTCAAGTCCCAAAGGCTTTGCCTCCTCGTGCAGCGCCTCGAGAGCCACCCCACCAGGACCTCCAGGACCAGCAAAGATTACTGCATCATCGGCAAAAAAAGTCAGTGATCTTGTTGTTCCCGACGGATGCTCCACAATCATTTTGATCACAACCTTGTCCAATACCCACCCAACAAGCTTTTGAAAGTGAGGGGGAAAAGGGACCCCCCTTTGCCCCCCCACTCCTGTATTCACGGGAAAAAAAAGCTGGATAAACCTGCCCCACATTCACAGCACTCCCAGTCCCAGAAAAGCCAGTTTAAAAAACCCCAATAGCCCTTGCAGGAATCCCGCGAAGTCGAAAGAAGATCCCAAAGTGCTCAGGATGCACTGAGTCAAATCCTTCTTGAGATCAACATAGGCTAAGCTTTTTCCCCTTCAAAACTCAGTCGGCGTTCCCCAGGACATGAAGCGCTAGGATACGGTCCCTTTTTGACTTTCCCCACCATGAAATTTTTCCCCGCCTCCTTTTAAAAAATCCTTAAGACTCCCCCCCAAAAAACCTGTGAATGGTCCTTCCAAACATTTCCACCCTATTTTGAACCCATCGAGCTATTAAAGTATGGGTTGACAATGTTATATTAGCTGGGAAATCATTCCCCTATGATATGCATCGTGAACAGATAAGCCGAGTGGGGCCTCCTGCCTTTTGGGGGGCCTCAGGGGAGAGGTGGAGGCACACCAAAACCCCCCCAAAGCCGCCAGGGGGCTTTTCATGGCCGCCTTCATGGCTCGTGGGGAAAAAAAATAAAAAACCCTTTCAATAAAATCCCGCCCTTTTTGCTGAAAATCAGGAGTCCCAAATTTGGGTGGATCGGGTTTTTTCATTCATTCATTGGGGAGGAAGGGCCCCAAGGGAATCCCCAAGGGTGGGCCACCACACCCCCACACCCCAAACCACCCCCGGGGGTAAAGGCAGACACGGGGGGAAAAACGGGAAGGGTTTTTCCCAACGGAAGCTTTTTTTCGAGGACACCGGGGAACCCCCCCAACATGGGGGCCTCGGGGGCCCCTTTTTCCAATTCATTGCCGGGGAACCCTCTCTTTTCTTTTTCCCTTCCAATAATTTTTTTTAGATCTTTTCAAAAGTGCAAAAATTTTTTAACCCACACCCTTTTGGTTTAAAAATGAAAGTAGGTATTTGTAAACAATTTTTAAACCCTTTAACATTTAACAACAATTTTAACACTTTTTTTTCCCCACAAACTGGGGTTTCCCTTGTTTTTCTGTAGTGTTTTATGGGGACCCCCCAGGAGGGAAAACAGTGCCCCCGGGCCTGGGGGATGGAGCCGAAAAACACAGTACTGTTTTTTTAAAGGTTTTATTAGCCCCTTTATCGCTAATTAAATTTTTTTAAAAATAAAATTTTAAAGGGGAAAAGGCCCCAAGCAAAGGTTTGGATGGGAAATTTTAACCACGGGGGGCCCTGGGAAAAAAGGGAGTTAGGCAAAGTTTCTGGCCCTGAAAGGGGGTTTTGTCATTTTAAATTTTTTTTGGTGGCCAAGGGATCTGGTAATTTGTTTTTTAATTTTAATCCCCCCAAATGCCCAAAAATTTTTTATTTTTTAAATCTTTTTGAAGCCCATATGAAATTTTTTTCCACGGTCCCCTTTGGGGGAAAACCCCTCCTTTTTCTACCGTCGAAACTTCCCCTTGAAAATTCCGACACTTTGGACAGGGGGTTTTGCGAAACCCTAAAACCAAACTGGGGGGATGCCCCCCCCCCCCAAAACCCCCCCCCCTATTTTCCATAAAGCCGGGGGTTTTTTGCAAGGGCCCGTTTTTCCCAAAGCCTAGCCGGTTTCGGGCCGGGCCAAAAGGTGTTTCCGCCCCCCGGCCCGGGCCAGGCCCGCGGACCCGGGTGGGGAAAATGGTCCTAGTTTTTGGGGGAATTATTGGGGACCCCCAATTAAAACCAAAAGGGCCCCAAAATTTTGATGATAGAAAAGGCCCAATTAAAAACTGAAATTAAAAAACCCCTGGTAAACACGGGCCCTTCCCCGGGTTTTGGATGCCAGATTTTAAAATGGGCGGGCCCTAAAGGTCTTTTCGGGCCGTTTTTGGCGACCTCAATCCCAGCCTGGCCAGCCGGGGACCACCCTGGCAAACGTCATAAAAAACCCCCATTTAAAACCCTGCCCCTGGACTTGGGGTAAACCCCCATAACTGAAAACAAACAAATTGCTGAAAATGAAATCCCTGAATGCAGAAAAAAACCCCCCAAAAAAATTTGAAAAAAATGTATATTTTGGGGGTCATTTGAAATTTATAAAAGATCATGAACTGGAACGGGTCGCCAAAAAAAAGGAAACATTTCCCCCGGGAGGGCGGTGAGAGTTCCAGGAAACCAATATCAAGATCATAAAAACGGGGAATTTTCCCGCCGAAAAATAGGAAACCCCCCCGCCCGGGGGTTTGGAAAAAGTTCCAGGTCCCAATTCAAGACCCAGGAACTGGAACTTTTGGGCCAAAAATTTAGGCCACTCCCCGACGGGGGAGAGTTCCAGGGCCCAAATTTATCAAAAATATAAAAGGGGAATTTTTTTTCGCCGAAAATAGGAACAATTTCCCCAAACGGGGGGAGGGGTTTTCCCAGGAAACCAATATCAAGATCAGGGAACGGGAAACCTTTCCCCCCGAAAATAGGAACCCCTTTCCCCGACCGGGGGGTGGAGGGGTTTTTTTTTCCCCCAGGGTTACCCCAAACCCCAAAAATTTTTCATGGAACCCCTGGGAAAACCGGGTCCGCCCGAAAAATTTTTGGGGGGGAAACACTCCCCCGGAAAACCGGGGGGGGGCGGGGGAAAATTTCCAAAGGCCCAAAAAAAATCCAAAAGGAATCCTTTTTGAATTTGGCAAATTTTCCCCGGCCGGGAAAATTTAAAGGAAAAAAAAACAAAAACCCGGTTTTTTTTTGAAAAAATTGGAAACCCAATTTTTCGAACCACCGGGAAAAAACCCCCCCTTTTTGAAAGGGGAAAGATTTTTTTTTCCCCAGGGAAAAAACCCTTTTAGGTTTCCCCAAAAAAAAAAGGCGGGGCCCGGGCCAAAAACCGGTCCTGGGTTTTTTTTTGCCAAAAAACCCGGCCCCGGCTTTTGGTGCCCGGCGGGAAAAACCCCAAACCCCCCCAATTAAACCCAAAAAAAGGGGGCCCGCCCCCCCCAAAACCCCTTTTTTCCTTAAAAATAAAATTAACCCCCCAAAATTTTTCCCGGGTCCAAACACGTGTTTTCCCCTTTTCCAAAAAAAAACCCAAAGGTATCGGGTTCTGGGGCCCTTCCGACCCGCCACTTTCCCCACGGGCCCCTTTGGGAGGTTATTTTCCCCCCCCACCCCGGGGGCTCCCCCCGCGCCCCTCCGGCCTGCCCCACCCGCCGGGTCCGTGGAGGGTACCCGGGGGAGGAGACAGAGGGAGGGAAAACCCACACAACCCCGGGCAGCCCCCCCCTTGCCCAACACACCCCTTTTAAGCCCCCCCGCCCCACCCCCCCTTCTTCTTCTTGTGCCTTTTTTTTTAGTACCCGCTTTTTTAATAGAAATTAATTTTTATAAATTTTAATTGCTTTAATATTTTTAAATTCCAAATACTTTTTTTATTCTCTCAATTACTCCCTATGAGATTACTGAGCCTGTGTTGCCAGCCTTTGAGTTGGAAATTGTCGTACTGCCTCCATAAAATTATGGTTTTTTCTGTAGAATTATCGTACAGTTTTGCCACATCCACCTCCCTATAAATAGTAACATAAGGAAGCTACAAGAGGCCGTGAGACCTACACGAGGTAGTTCCTGTTACTTAACACTACCTACATCCACCTTTCATGCCTAGGGAGCTTTAAAGAGGGGCTGGATAGGTTCATGGATGGGGATGAAAGGTGGATGTAGGTAGTGTTACCGTAGATAACACTAAAGTCGCCAGGCCAAGGTTTCTTTGCTATGTACAGACGTGTGGTGGCGTTAATAGTTACATTGCTACATCCATGATTTCAGGACAGTTAGAAGGGGCTATCTGGAGAGTCTGTGTCATGTTGTGTCTTCATCTGTGTCATAGTAGGGCTATAAATGAACAAATTACTAAAATATCTACAAAGTGGCTACCAACAGTAGAGTCGCCATCTAGTGTTTATTTACTGAGTGTCGTACCGCTGTCGTCGTCGCCCGAAAAAAAAACGCGTCGGGAAATTGTAAACCGTCTATACTTGCAGCTACCAAGCATAAAACAATGCTGAAACAGTGTAGATTATACAGTCATGATATAAACTACTGTGTATCATCTTCAGGGGCACAGACACAGCAGTAGTGAGGCTATCATTCCTTATATATGGCGCCTGGCGACATTAGTGCAGGTGGCGACTATACTGTTATCTACGGTAGAAAGAGAGAGAGGGAAGGAAGATAGCGCGAATGTTGAGGTGTTCAGCGATAATATAATAATAATAATAATAATAATAATAATAATAATAATAATAATAATAATAATAATAATAATAATAATAATAATAATAATAATAGTAATAATAATAATAATAATAATAATAATAATAATAATAATAATAGTAATAATAATAATAATAATAATAATAATAATAATAATAATAATAATAGTAATAATAATAATAATAATAATAATAGTAATAGTAATAATAATAATAATAATAATAATAATAATAATAATAATAATAATAATAATAATAATAATAATAATAATAATAATAATAATAATAATAATAATAATAATAATATAATAATAATAATAATAATAATATAATAATAATAATAATAATAATAATAATAATAATAATAATAATAATAATAATAATAATAATAATATAATAATAATAATAATAATAATAATAATAATAATAATAATAATAATAATAATAATAATAATAATAATAATAATAATAATAATAATAATAATAATAATAATAATAATAATAATAATAATAATAATAATAATAATAATAATAATAATAATGTTAATATCACCCGGAGGCATACAGGCAAAAAAAAGCAACAACAACAAGACAGTTAAATTATGACTCACGGAAACTCACTGATGTAATTGCCACATTTTTCTTCCACCTTTCTTCCCTCCCTTCCATCATTCCTTCCTTCCTTCCCTCCCTCACGCCCTCCCTCCCTCCCTCCCTTCCTTCCTTCCTTCCTTTCCTTCCCTTCCTTCCTTCCTTTCTTCCTCCCTTCCTCCCTTCCTGCCGTCATTCCTTCCTACCTGATTCTCATCGTCTCCTTTCATTTTCATTCTTCTCCCCTCTTGCATATCGCCAAACCTTAGCCTACTCTTATCAAATACCTCATTAACACACATTAACATCAAGTACACACACACACACACACACACACACACACACACACAATAACGAGGACTATAATTAATGATGATGATGATAATAGACGTCAACTAAAGCTATCCTATCAAGAGTCGCAGTAAACCATCATGATTCCCTTATTAAATTAACCCTTCACGCCCAGATCTTTCCTTTGTTATGAAAAAGTGTCTGTTGTTAGCCATACAATTACGAAAAGTAGCTTGATATACTAAATTAGTTAGTGGACAAGGATACTAAACAGGTCATAGCTATAAAATATTGCTTATAGTCACTACAAATTGTTTAATGGTACACAAATTACAATGGTAATTACGTTCTGGGTCTCAAGAGGTTAACGTTTGTTTGTTGTTACGCTATTAATGTTTCCTCTAGGACTAATCATTTCATTGGCAAAACAAACAAAATTAAAACCTACCATAACCTCACCAAACCATATAAGGTCCAGGTATTTTCACATAATTTATTAAAGTATCTCTTAGGAGATTATTAGGGGTATATTATTGTACCCCTATTAAGGGTGTATCATATCCTACCCCTCTAATTATATATACTCTTAATAGGGATTATCAAATAGGGTATTAACATCACAGATATATTTCACCCAATATTTCCTTATATAAGCATTTTACCCCGTAACTATTAGGCCGAGAGTAAAAAGTTATAGAAGCAAATTTGTTCAGGTCTATATGTTCTATCCATTGCCATTATCGGAATTCAATTATCTCTTGTAGATATTGAGATATTTAATAGTATGTCTATTATGGTCTAAAATACACATATACAGTTTTCTCTCTTATCTAAATTCCAAATATATGTTGCTATGGCTCATTAGAAAGGCCTGGTCAACCTCCATCTTTACTTTGCAATAGAAATTTCCTGTTAAGCTCATAGTTTTCGAGTTATTTAAGCAAATATGATTTTTTTACTTTAAATCAAAGGTGTTTTCACAAAGTATCTCTAAGGAGATTATTAGGGGTATATTATATATACCCCTATTAAGGGTATATCATATTTACCCCTATTATTATATATACCCCTATTAAGGGTATATCATATTTACCCCTAGTATTATATATACCCCTATTAAGGGTATATCATATTTACCCCTAGTATTATATATACCCCTATTAAGGGTATATCATATTTACCCCTAGTATTATATATACCCCTATTAAGGGTATATCATATTTACCCCTAGTATTATATATACCCCTATTAAGGGTATATCATATTTACCCCTAGTATTATATATACCCCTATTAAGGGTATATCATATTTACCCCTAGTATTATATATACCCCTATTAAGGGTATATCATATTTACCCCTAGTATTATATATACCCCTATTAAGGGTATATCATATTTACCCCTAGTATTATATATACCCCTATTAAGGGTATATCATATTTTACCCCTAGTATTATATATACCCCTATTAAGGGTATATCATATTTACCCCTAGTATTATATATACCCCTATTAAGGGTATATCATATTTACCCCTAGTATTATATATACCCCTATTAAGGGTATATCATATTTACCCCTAGTATTATATATACCCCTATTAAGGGTATATCATATTTACCCCTAGTATTATATATACCCCTATTAAGGGTATATCATATTTACCCCTAGTATTATATATACCCCTATTAAGGGTATATCATATTTACCCCTAGTATTATATATACCCCTATTAAGGGTATATCATATTTACCCTAGTATTATATATACCCCTATTAAGGGTATATCATATTTACCCCTAGTATTATATATACCCCTATTAAGGGTATATCATATTTACCCCTAGTATTATATATACCCCTATTAAGGGTATATCATATTTACCCCTAGTATTATATATACCCCTATTAAGGGTATATCATATTTACCCCTAGTATTATATATACCCCTATTAAGGGTATATCATATTTACCCCTAGTATTATATATACCCCTATTAAGGGTATATCATATTTACCCCTAGTATTATATATACCCCTATTAAGGGTATATCATATTTACCCCTAGTATTATATATACCCCTATTAAGGGTATATCATATTTACCCCTAGTATTATATATACCCCTATTAAGGGTATATCATATTTACCCCTAGTATTATATATACCCCTATTAAGGGTATATCATATTTACCCCTAGTATTATATATACCCCTATTAAGGGTATATCTATATTTACCCCTAGTATTATATATACCCCTATTAAGGGTATATCATATTTACCCCTAGTATTATATATACCCCTATTAAGGGTATATCATATTTACCCCTAGTATTATATATACCCCTATTAAGGGTATATCATATTTACCCCTAGTATTATATATACCCCTATTAAGGGTATATCATATTTACCCCTAGTATTATATATACCCCTATTAAGGGTATATCATATTTACCCCTAGTATTATATATACCCCTATTAAGGGTATATCATATTTACCCCTAGTATTATATATACCCCTATTAAGGGTATATCATATTTACCCCTAGTATTATATATACCCCTATTAAGGGTATATCATATTTACCCCTAGTATTATATATACCCCTATTAAGGGTATATCATATTTACCCCTAGTATTATATATACCCCTATTAAGGGTATATCATATTTACCCCTAGTATTATATATACCCCTATTAAGGGTATATCATATTTACCCCTAGTATTATATATACCCCTATTAAGGGTATATCATATTTACCCCTAGTATTATATATACCCCTATTAAGGGTATATCATATTTACCCCTAGTATTATATATACCCCTATTAAGGGTATATCATATTTACCCCTAGTATTATATATACCCCTATTAAGGGTATATCATATTTACCCCTAGTATTATATATACCCCTATTAAGGGTATATCATATTTACCCCTAGTATTATATATACCCCTATTAAGGGTATATCATATTTACCCCTAGTATTATATATACCCCTATTAAGGGTATATCATATTTACCCCTAGTATTATATATACCCCTATTAAGGGTATATCATATTTACCCCTAGTATTATATATCCCCTATTAAGGGTATATCATATTTACCCCTAGTATTATATATACCCCTATTAAGGGTATATCATATTTACCCCTAGTATTATATATACCCCTATTAAGGGTATATCATATTTACCCCTAGTATTATATATACCCCTATTAAGGGTATATCATATTTACCCCTAGTATTATATATACCCCTATTAAGGGTATATCATATTTACCCCTAGTATTATATATACCCCTATTAAGGGTATATCATATTTACCCCTAGTATTATATATACCCCTATTAAGGGTATATCATATTTACCCCTAGTATTATATATACCCCTATTAAGGGTATATCATATTTACCCCTAGTATTATATATACCCCTATTAAGGGTATATCATATTTACCCCTAGTATTATATATACCCCTATTAAGGGTATATCATATTTTACCCCTAGTATTATATATACCCCTATTAAGGGTATATCATATTTACCCCTAGTATTATATATACCCCTATTAAGGGTATATCATATTTACCCCTAGTATTATATATACCCCTATTAAGGGTATATCATATTTACCCCTAGTATTATATATACCCCTATTAAGGGTATATCATATTTACCCTAGTATTATATATACCCCTATTAAGGGTATATCATATTTACCCCTAGTATTATATATACCCCTATTAAGGGTATATCATATTTACCCCTAGTATTATATATACCCCTATTAAGGGTATATCATATTTACCCCTAGTATTATATATACCCCTATTAAGGTATATCATATTTACCCCTAGTATTATATATACCCCTATTAAGGGTATATCATATTTACCCCTAGTATTATATATACCCCTATTAAGGGTATATCATATTTACCCCTAGTATTATATATACCCCTATTAAGGGTATATCATATTTACCCCTAGTATTATATATACCCCTATTAAGGGTATATCATATTTACCCCTAGTATTATATATACCCCTATTAGGGTATATCATATTTACCCCTAGTATTATATATACCCCTATTAAGGGTATATCATATTTACCCCTAGTATTATATATACCCCTATTAAGGGTATATCATATTTACCCCTAGTATTATATATACCCCTATTAAGGGTATATCATATTTACCCTAGTATTATATATACCCCTATTAAGGGTATATCATATTTACCCCTAGTATTATATATACCCCTATTAAGGGTATATCATATTTACCCCTAGTATTATATATACCCCTATTAAGGGTATATCATATTTACCCCTAGTATTATATATACCCCTATTAAGGGTATATCATATTTACCCCTAGTATTATATATACCCCTATTAAGGGTATATCATATTTACCCCTAGTATTATATATACCCCTATTAAGGGTATATCATATTTACCCCTAGTATTATATATACCCCTATTAAGGGTATATCATATTTACCCCTAGTATTATATATACCCCTATTAAGGGTATATCATATTTACCCCTAGTATTATATATACCCCTATTAAGGGTATATCATATTTACCCCTAGTATTATATATACCCCTATTAAGGGTATATCATATTTACCCCTAGTATTATATATACCCCTATTAAGGGTATATCATATTTACCCCTAGTATTATATATACCCCTATTAAGGGTATATCATATTTACCCCTAGTATTATATATACCCCTATTAAGGGTATATCATATTTACCCCTAGTATTATATATACCCCTATTAAGGGTATATCATATTTACCCCTAGTATTATATATACCCCTATTAAGGGTATATCATATTTACCCTAGTATTATATATACCCCTATTAAGGGTATATCATATTTACCCCTAGTATTATATATACCCCTATTAAGGGTATATCATATTTACCCCTAGTATTATATATACCCCTATTAAGGGTATATCATATTTACCCCTAGTATTATATATACCCCTATTAAGGGTATATCATATTTACCCCTAGTATTATATATACCCCTATTAAGGGTATATCATATTTACCCCTAGTATTATATATACCCCTATTAAGGGTATATCATATTTACCCCTAGTATTATATATACCCCTATTAAGGGTATATCATATTTACCCCTAGTATTATATATACCCCTATTAAGGGTATATCATATTTACCCCTAGTATTATATATACCCCTATTAAGGGTATATCATATTTACCCCTAGTATTATATATACCCCTATTAAGGGTATATCATATTTACCCCTAGTATTATATATACCCCTATTAAGGGTATATCATATTTACCCCTAGTATTATATATACCCCTATTAAGGGTATATCATATTTACCCCTAGTATTATATATACCCCTATTAAGGTATATCATATTTACCCCTAGTATTATATATACCCCTATTAAGGGTATATCATATTTACCCCTAGTATTATATATACCCCTATTAAGGGTATATCATATTTACCCCTAGTATTATATATACCCCTATTAAGGGTATATCATATTTACCCCTAGTATTATATATACCCCTATTAAGGGTATATCATATTTACCCCTAGTATTATATATACCCCTATTAAGGGTATATCATATTTACCCCTAGTATTATATATACCCCTATTAAGGGTATATCATATTTACCCCTAGTATTATATATACCCCTATTAAGGGTATATCATATTTACCCCTAGTATTTATATATACCCCTATTAAGGGTATATCATATTTACCCCTAGTATTATATATACCCCTATTAAGGGTATATCATATTTACCCCTAGTATATATATACCCCTATTAAGGGTATATCATATTTACCCCTAGTATTATATATACCCCTATTAAGGGTATATCATATTTACCCCTAGTATTATATATACCCCTATTAAGGGTATATCATATTTACCCCTAGTATTATATATACCCCTATTAAGGGTATATCATATTTACCCCTAGTATTATATATACCCCTATTAAGGGTATATCATATTTACCCCTAGTATTATATATACCCCTATTAAGGGTATATCATATTTACCCTAGTATTATATATACCCCTATTAAGGGTATATCATATTTACCCCTAGTATTATATATACCCCTATTAAGGGTATATCATATTTACCCCTAGTATTATATATACCCCTATTAAGGGTATATCATATTTACCCCTAGTATTATATATACCCCTATTAAGGGTATATCATATTTACCCCTAGTATTATATATACCCCTATTAAGGGTATATCATATTTACCCCTAGTATTATATATACCCCTATTAAGGGTATATCATATTTACCCCTAGTATTATATATACCCTATTAAGGGTATATCATATTTACCCCTAGTATTATATATACCCCTATTAAGGGTATATCATATTTACCCCTAGTATTATATATACCCCTATTAAGGGTATATCATATTTACCCCTAGTATTATATATACCCCTATTAAGGGTATATCATATTTACCCCTAGTATTATATATACCCCTATTAAGGGTATATCATATTTACCCCTAGTATTATATATACCCCTATTAAGGGTATATCATATTTACCCCTAGTATTATATATACCCCTATTAAGGGTATATCATATTTACCCCTAGTATTATATATACCCCTATTAAGGGTATATCATATTTACCCCTAGTATTATATATACCCCTATTAAGGGTATATCATATTTACCCCTAGTATTATATATACCCCTATTAAGGGTATATCATATTTACCCCTAGTATTATATATACCCCTATTAAGGGTATATCATATTTACCCCTAGTATTATATATAATCGTAATAGGGATTATTAAATAGGGTATTAACAGTTTATAATTATGATGATTTTACGTGGGCTTATATATGAAGACAGCCATGGAGTCACACCTCCACAAGGAATAGCAGACTTCATTAATGGACTATACAAAAAAGAGCCAAAATTTGTTTTAGAAAAATATAAATGAAAGGGTATAGGAAAAAGAAGTGATTTCTTAATATATATATTTTTGGGGGGAGGTAAATTTAGGAATATATTGGTCTTAGAAAAAAATTAATTAAACCGTATTGAAAAAAAACTGAGCGCTTAATATTATTTTTTGGGTCGGGGGAAGAATATCCTATCTATCCTATATCAGATCCTATATCAGAATATATATATCTTATCATAACTAAGCGTGTTCGTAATGAGTTCTTTTTGGAAATTCTGATACGTTTCATAATTGTTTTTCCTCCATTCATTAGACGCAAGACTACTATGAGAGGAAAGTGAGCTGGAAAGAGAGAGAGAGAGAGAGAGAGAGAGAGAGAGAGAGAGAGAGAGAGAGAGAGAGAGAGAGAGAGAGAGAGAGAGAGAGAGAGAGAGAGAGACGAATCGAGCGACAAAGAAAAAATAAACGAAGGAAAGAAATAGGAAAGAAGGAAGGAGGAAAGAAGAAGGAAGACAAAAAGAAGGAAGTAGGAAAGAAAGAAGAAGGAAATAATTATAAAGAAGGAAAAGAAAGAAAAATAAACAAGGCAAAAAGGAAAAAAGGAAAAAATAAGCGAGAAAGAGAATGAAGGAGTAGGAAAGAATTGAAGAAAGAAAAATAAGGAAAATGATAGAAGGAAAATAAAGAAGAAGGAAAATGAAAGAAGGAAGAAGGAAAATGATAGCAAAAGGGAAATGCAAGAAGGAAGAATGAGGAAGGTGATGAAAGAAGAAGAAAGAGGTAGCTAGGAAAGAAGAAAACTAAACAAGGCAAGCTTATGCAAACTGGCAGAGAAAATCCCTAATGGTTTTATGGATGAAAATATTTCTGATAGTTAGAAGTTGGGGTGTTTGGAGGAGGGGGAGGGGGTGGAGGGGTGTTGAGGGTGTATTGAGGGTTGAAGGGAGGGGTGTGGGTGTGTGTGGAGGGGTGTGGGTGGGTGTGGAAGGGTGAAGGAGTGTGTGGGGGTGTGGGTGTGTGTGGAGGGATGGAGGGGTGGAGAAGGGTTGAAATGGAGGGGGTGAAGGGGAGTATGTGTGTGGAGGGGTGTGTGGAGGAGATGGAGACGTGTGTGTATGGTGGGGGTGAAGGGAAGTGGGTGTATGGAGGGGTGAAGAAGGGGTGTCTAGAGGGGTGGAAGGGGTTAGTGGAGGGGTGACAGGAGAGGTGACAGGAGGGGTGATGGGGTGTGGGGGTGATGGGGAGTATAATGGGTTGAGCACTTTACTCTGCCCAGTAGCTGTTATTAGCGTTTTAAGCCAATGAAGGTTAGTATCACAGCTTTTTATGGGACAACCTGTTAATTAAGTGTGTGTTGTGTGTGTGGTGTGTGTGTGTGTGTGTGTGTTGTGTGATAACCTGTAATTAACATGGCAATTTAATATCACTCATGCATTAATAAAACAAAAACAAAATATCAGTCGCTAACAGCCAGTTTTGCATTAAGAGAGAGACACCAACACTCTCTCTCTCTCTCTCTCTCTCTCTCTCTCTCTCTCTCTCTCTCTCTCTCTCCTCCTCTCCTCTCTTCTCTCGTAATAGATAAAGAATACTACTGTATCTATTACACATAATGGGTTTTTTATCATTATTATCCTTGGCTTGTATTTTGTAATGATTGTCGCCATTACATGCTTGAAATACACTGGTTAAACGCTGTAACTGTACAAATGAAGTGCAGTGTGTTAATAACAGTAGCAATACAGGATGTGAACACGTAGTAGCAACCAATTAGTGCTTGCTCTGGGAACTGGCTTGACTCATGCTATGGGTTCAATTCAGCTTTGGTTGTTTTTTGGTTGTTATTTGGTTGTTATTTGGTTGTTTATCCCACACACTTAGCTTTGGTTGCTTGAGGTACAAAAGTATTGACTGAATAATTTGTGGTTATTCAGAAGTCCTGTGATCAAACGAAAGCAAAGGTAACTCTTGCTGCCCTACTACCTGTATATGAAGAGCTATAAGAGAGAGAGAGAGAGAGAGAGAGAGAGAGAGAGAGAGAGAGAGAGAGAGAGAGAGAGAGAGAGAGAGAGAGAGAGAGAGAGAGAGAGAGAGAGACGAAAAAGAAAAGTTTGGGAATACATTTCCTCACTCGGGCACATATAATGCTCAGAAAGGCTTTAACATTGCGCCATTTCTCTCTGGCGTGAACGAAGACTTGAGAGAAACTGAAACCTGCGTGTAAGTTTTCATATAAATGATGTGGCGTCAGGTAAGAGAGAAAGGACAGGAAGGCAGGTAACTATAGCCTATTTTTTTTAACGAGGCGAAAATTCCATTCTATCTTAAAGTCTTATGGTTGAAATGATGCCTGTGTTTACCTGATAATAGGGGTTAACTATGATAATACGGTATTATGGAGGAGAGTTTACGTTCGTTTCAGAGACACCATACTTTTTCTTGACCTACAAGAGGTTTGTTTAATGGCTCGTTTTATTTTAGCAAACCAAAAAAAAAAAAAAAAAAAATGAAAAAAAAAATTGAAACCTAACCTAACCTTATGGTTTAACCTAACCTAACCTAACCTAACCTTACAGGTTTTAAAGAAACCTAACCTAACCTTAACCACAAAATATTATTATTTTTTTATTTTTTTTTATTTTTTTTATTGAGCGCAAGTAGAGTAGTAGTGTACAGTATACTGAGCCAAATTTTTTTTTAATTGGGTGAGTAGTAAGGTCTGTAGCGTACGTGAAACTCTCTCCATATCACAGTCTATAACGGTCTTCCGAACGGCTGGCGAGTTTTGGCTCACGCGGACGCGCCTACGTCACGTGATCCAGGCCACCCAAGCCCTCTCGATCTGCCTCTTCCCTTATCAGCAGCATAGCTAGAGGGGGGTGGATCCGCTTCCGTGCACCCACTTCATGTCCTATCATATTCTATTTCTAAGATAATTAACTAACTAACTCAAAAAAACAAAAATATAAATATACTCACCATGAAAAGAGACTTGGAAACTCTGAAAAGTAAAGCAGGTGAATGTAGTAGTTCTATCTGTGTAGTGACTGTCCTCCAAAAAAGTCTTCCAGAACATCAACACATGAATCAAGAGTTTATGCTCCGATCTGCGTATTCTGTAGCAAGGTCAAGTTCAAAAAGCACTCCCAATACACGTGAAACACTTACGCTAGCCCTTTACAACTGAGAGTAGATCAAACACTAAGAGAGAGTGCCGTCAGAAATGCAGACGGCAGGATGATAGCACTAACCATAGAGACATTGTTGCCGCAGAGGCACACTACCACCTTCATGCTATAGGGAAATTACACCCAGGAACAAAGAGGACAGCAATGAGAATGAAGAAGAGAAAGTAACAGATGAATTTATACTGTATCACAAGGTTGAAGGAGAAGCTTACAAGAACTTTTCGAATACATCAGAGAAGATATTATCCCCAACAAAAGGATTATACCAGTCACCTCCTTGACCACAAAAATTTGGGAAACATTAATGTGTCTGTGGAGTTAATCTTCTGAAGGATTCAACAAAGAAGAATATGCACAGAAGACTGAAATCCGAGCTTGGAGGGTGCAGTAGAAATATTTTCCGACGACAAGGGAAAGTTTTGTTGGGTGGTTCCATGCTGTGTCTCATTAAAGGATGTTGTCTTGGAAAATCAAAATCTAATAGGGGCTCAAGCTTTGGAAGGCAAAATCTACAGATATCAACAAGATCATAGATCAGACTTCGTCACATATCGAACGGCCATCAAGAAGGACATGATTTTCACCCCGTGGCCATATCATCCGTCTGATGTAGCTACTCATATCGCCATACCAAATGAGTTTCAGCGATTTCTGGTCGGGGTCCTCACTGGAGATACAACTAGTACTACAATAAATCCCAAAAGGACTGCTATTCTTGTCGAGTCATTTAGCCGGACATGATATCGCTGTTACACGTGGGCGTTAAAAAA